>CAMXCT020005968.1:116443-171499 GCA_947184155.2 Cladocopium goreaui | reverse complement strand
AGCTCTTCTGCTGCTGCCTCTGGCACCTCCTTTCCTGCAAAGAAGCGTCCCATTGACCTTGACCCGATGGTGAACATGGTCTTCCAAACTTCTGGCGATGAATTCCATGAGATTGAGGAGACCTACATGCAAGGCGAATCTGTGGTGCGTGTTGGTGGATGGGTGACAAAGGAGCCCGACATGTGCATCCAAGACCAAGGAGCCTCATCATTCCTTGCTGGCAGTAAATACATCTTGCGATATCTGAAATAATTGGAAGTTCAGGGATACCCCATGAAAACCATCTCCTTCAAGAAGTGCAACAAATCTTTTCGTTTTGGTGGTGATGCCGATGGACATGCCCGCTGGATGGTTGAGTTGCCCGTGCACTTCGCCAACATTTCAGGTCGAATGCAGTACTTCATCGTGTTCGGAGCCACCCCAATCTTGCTTGGACGCCCAGTTCTTGAACAACTTGGTGCTGTAGTGGATTTTGGAAGTGGCAAGATGCGCATCCTTGGTGGCCGATGGACCGAGATCGAACGTGGCAAGCAAGATGCGATGCATCTACGACTTGCTGCAACCTTCAACTCCATCGAGGACTTCGAGAACCCGCAGTTCGACCTCAGAGCCAAGGATGATGACCACGATGATGCATGCTCTCTGCAAGATTTTCTTCAAGATCTACGTGCTGCCGAGCGCTATGAGGAAATAATCTCCGAGGTCCAATTCACCGACGACGCCTCTGAAAATGAGTTCGTTGATGTTGAGACCTATGTGAATGTGGATGAGCAGATCCCTGAGGAGCACTTTCATGCCCATGAGCTGACCGAACGCACTCAATGCTCAATGTCGAAGACCTGGTCATGGATTCAGGGTCAATTGGTTGAAACCTCCAAGAAAGCAGCCCAATTTGCCTATGAAGGTCGATGCCAACCTCACCCACGAAAGAAGCTCATTTGGGAAGTCTACAGTGGCACTGGACTTTTAGGCGAACAAGCTGAACGCCTTGGTGCCGATGTGATGCGTTTTGGACTCAACAATGGATGGGACTTCTCCAAATTAGCACATCGAAAACGTTTGATGGAATTGGCTTATGAGCTTGAGCCGGATGAAATCTACATGTCTCCCAAGTGCACACTTTGGTCTCCCATGCAGGCCATCAACATGCGTTGTGAAACTGATTGGCACGAACTTTGGGAGCGTCGTGACTTCGACCATGAGATCCATCTGAAGTTTTGCAAGAAACTGTACTGGTTTCAGGTGAAACGTGGAGCTCATGCACACATTGAACATCCACACCGCAGTGCTACCTGGGAAACACCAGCCTTTGCCAAATTTCCAGGTAAACGCACAACTTTTGATCAATATGAATATGGCTCCACTACCACAGTTAATGATGATGAAGTACCGATCATGAAAACCACCTCCATTCAGACCACAAAATATGCAATGTGTCGCATCATATCCAAACGATGCTCAGGCAACCATCAACATGCCCGAATTGAAGGTGGAAGCCGTTGCAAGAAGGCTGAGAATTACCAATGCGAGCTTGCCTGGAATTTAGTTCGTACCCTTCTTGAAGATGAGGATTTGTCGGAACAGGCCTATACTGTTCAACAAGACGCCGAAACTCAAGAGCTGACTGGAGTTCTTCGAAAACTTGGCACAAGGCATGGCTCTGAAGCGGTGTGTATTACCTACCGCCTCCATCGAAACCTTGGGCATCCGAGAAAGGACACTTTGGTCCGTATGCTGCAGGCCAAGAATGCCGACCCGAAGGTCATTGCTGCAGCCAAAGCCCTTGAGTGCCCTTACTGCAACAAGTTTTCTTCCAGGAAACAATCAGCTCCAGCTCATGCCGAGCGTCCCATGGACTTCAATGAGCAGCTTCAGGCCGACACCCTGTGGTTTGATTTGAGCTCAGTTGAGCCTGATGCCCCTTCTGACAAAGTTTCCAAGCGGAAGGTTAGCATGTTGGTCATGGTCGATTCTGCAACTCGCTTCATGGTTGTGCGAACCATTCCTGATGAATCAAGCAACTCCCTCATGAAAGCAGTTGAACGTAAATGGATTCGCTACTTTGGCCCTCCGAAGCAGCTGAGCGTTGATGAATGGTCTGGATGGGGCAGTGACACTATGATGCAATGGTCTGGCGACCACAACATAGAGATGAAGATTTCCCCTGGGCAAAGTCATTCACGAACTTCAATTGTGGAGCAAAGACACCAACTCCTTCGCAAAGCACTCTCCATCTTCATAACAGAAAATGGACTACGTGGCCTTGATGGACTTCACACGGCCTTGAACTGGACAGTGCCCACATTGAATCAATGCACTTTTATGAATGGATTTACTCCTATGTAATTTGCCCTGGGAAAACAACCAAATATGCCTGGATTTATCTCTGACGAGCGCACTAGTCCAATTCAACTTCAACAAATTGAACAAGATCGACTACGACGACGACTTGAACTCAAAGCAAGTGCCCAAAATGCATGTACTGTTGCGGGAGATTGACGTCAAATTTCGACGTGTTCTACTCCGACACTTTTCAGGTGTTGATGAAGATCTACAGCCAGGTAAACGACAAAAACGAAAGAATCCAAAATCTTGAAAGTTTGGTTCATTACTACGAGCAAGATGTGACATCAACCTCTTTGTTTCTGAGCCGAATTGGAGCACGATACCATTTGCATCGTGATTGTCGAGTGTTTTTTCAAGCGAACCAAGCCGGCATACGAGATTTGAAATGCTGCAGCCAATGCATTCAAACGTTACGTGATAACAGCAACCTGGGTGGACCGTGGTGAATTTTTCTTTTTTCTCCACCGGTGTGAGTTTGGTACCACCAAATTGATCCATTTACCACTTTGCCAGGTTGGAACCACCACATACAGCTGCAGAACCACATTGGGCGTTCTCGACGCGGCCTCTTTGGCTTTTACGTGTCTTGCCTCTGGACAACGATTTCAGAGGGCCCTCTTTTGAGCCTAGCAATCGAAGCTACGCATGACAAAACAGATAGCACTCCTGCTTTGCATTTCGTGTTTGCACTTAGAGCGGTATAACACAACAAGATATCTTTACATATCTTCACATTCCTTTAATATATATAAAAAATATATATTATATATATAATTTTCTTTGGGAAATATATTTAAAATAATTATTTGTTTTTCTTTTTTATTTAATTTTTTTTTTTCAAGCTCACCTAAAAATATTCCCATAACCGGTATCGTAAAAAAATAAAAAACACCTATTTTGTATTGAAAACCAATGGAATTAGGTAGCGTTCCTCAAAATATTAATAAATCTTCCCCTAATTTTCATGAGTTTTCATGGTTGGTGTTTAAAAATATAGTTTTTAATATATCCCGAAATAATTAATTATTTAATTTGTTAATATATTATATTAAAAAAATATTTTTTTTTAATTTACCTAAGGATACCCCCAAAATCAATGTCGTAAAATAATAAAAATTACCTATTTTATATTAAAAATCAATAAAATTAAGTAATATTCCATTAATAAATTTGTTCCTTAAAATTTATATTTTATATATATAATTTTACAAAGCATTAAATCAACTACATATATAAAGGTATATATAATTTTTTTAGGGTATAATAATTCTAAATATTTAAAAATTTTAAATTAAAATATTTTTCCAAAAATAATTAATTTTTATGTTTTTGTTTTTTTAAAAAATATTTATTCGGGGATATTTCTCAAAATCGGTATTATAATTTTTTTTTGTTTTTTTAATAATAAAAATAAAAAAAATAAGTAATATTTTTCAAAAATAAATATTTTTTTTTTTAATTTTTTTATTTTTTTTTATAATAAATGTCAAAAAATATAGTTTTTAATTAAAAATAAAAAAAAATAGCAAAATTAATATCATATTTAAATTAAAAAAAACACAAAAATTAAATTAAATTCACAATATAAAAAACCATAATAATCCATAATAGGAACACAGGGTTTTTATTAGAGTTAAAGTTTTCGAAATTATTTTTTTAAAAAAATTATAAAAATAAACCATATTTTATTTACCGATTTTTGTAAAATTAAAAATGTGTATTAAATTCCAATATATTTTATAAATGAGTAATTCCTTATATATATTTATTTATTATATGAAAATTATATATTATTATAAAGATCAAATTTAAATTATTGTTTTTTAATATATTTGTTAAATAAAATAATATATTTTATTTTTTATATATTGGGATAATTGCGTTTTTGACGATCAAATTTCTACGTACTAATATTGCATGCCTTGGACTCACTACAGCCACAAACAAGCCAACTCAACAAGTCCAAAAATGGATGCTTAAAATATGGAAAACGAAAACAAACACTATCCATAGATGCCTTGCCAAAGAAATTGAACAGCAAATATCATGAATATATATATATATACATACGTATAAATATCACATAACAAAAGATCAGCTACTGTGAGATATCCATCCAGTTGCTTCACCGCCCGCACCGCCCATGACCTTCCGGGGCTATGGGCCCCTCCAAGGTACCGTGCTCAACAGGGCGGAAGGGCACCATATGGCATGGGGGGATTGGGTGACCACTCGCCACCTTCACCTGCGAAAGGCGTGGAGGCACTGACTTTCATTGACTTTTCCATGGCCATGGTGGTAGGGAGCTGAACCAATTGGAAGGAATCACATGGCAGCTTCAGAGTAAGCCCGTTTCAACCTGTGAAGAATTCGATATTACACTGTAACATATTTTTTGGCAACTATCTCATGGACTAATGGGAAGAGTTTAGGATGCCCCATAAACCGGCGCTCTTTCCGGCTCATCTTATCACCTCTTTCCTGGATGCCAAGGCTTTTTTGGCCATGCTTGGTGTTCTTCAGATTTAAGACCCCGTTGGAGATATCATTGACCGTCAAGAATGGGGGTCCTGGGGGATGCTACTCATGACATTCAACATTGAAATGGGATGAATCGATTGTAATCCATGTGTCAATATCAAAAACCAGCACTGGATGTTTCAGAAAAGTAGACAACTTATATAACCATCAGAAAAGCGTGATAGTGTTATATAATAGTTACATAAGTTATATATACATCATTCTTGGGGCATGGCCGTCAGCCATGCTGGGTTGTTGAAACGCGCAGGTTTGAATATAGTGCCTCCAGGCCAAACTTCACTCACACATTCAGGGTCCGTGTGCTTCTTCAGGGTTTGGGTTGTCTTTGCCGAAGCAGTTGCTATGTTTCTCGAAAAAGATCGGGATTCGGACCCTGCAATCCTTGTCCCCTACTATTCATGGGCTTGCAGCTGCGAGATACCCCACACCGCGCCTGGGTTGCTGATGGAGCCATAAACTGACCAAGATCCCATGTGAACATAAGCCCAGATGGTCTTGACAGCCCCAGCACTGCCGATCATGATGGCACTGTGCTTCCCATAGCTACCCATGCTGCAAACGCGCAGCATGATGTCTTCCTTAGTCGCTGGCATTTCGAGTTGGATATGCCCCAGCAAATTTCAGACAGACTCAAACCCACTTTCCCATCTTCCCCAGTTTTCGGGTGTGCTCGATCTGTCGCCAGAGGCTCCGGAGCAGATTCTCTCGGAGTCGAATGGTTCCGATCCTAAAAATCTAAAAATAAATGATGAATGATAATAACAGAAGGGGATGTCGCAACCAATCTCCGGAAACCAACACTTTTCCCTGAACAGAGACGTTTTTGCTGTCAGAAAAATGTGTCTTCTTCGGAATCGTCTCAATGCAGTATAGTACTTGGAGGTGCATCGCAGTTAATGTGGCTGATGACCACAGTTGTACAACTAATCGGGTAGGCGTTTCTTAAAATGGGACCAACAAAAAAAACGGAGTTTCCACATGCTAAAATGCCAAAGGTCATTCTAAGACGCAGTCGGTTTTGTTATCAACCCCTAAGAACAGGGCTACAGCCATCTGGAGAACTTACAACAATACATCAACCTGAGAATACATCAACCTGAGTTCAGTTCGGCCATTTAAAAATACGCAATTTTTCCAAGATCCAGCTCCCACGATCTACGTCTTTCTACAAGGTGGTGCCCCCCAGTTATAAGATGGTTTATAAACCCCATTAACTATAGTTATAGGTACCATAAACCATAGTTATTGGAGTTATAAACCAAGTTAGCTATCTAGGGGGCCCCACATTGTAGGCCAGGGCACTGGTTTCCACGGCGCCGAGGTGTCTTTGAGCTCAACCGAGTAGGTGCCGAAGGGGGAGAACGCCGTGCCCGTGGTCGCGCGGATGGCCTGATGAAATGGTGATTTGATGAGTGGCTCAACAGATATGCCAGACACTGCGTGGGAAAAATACGAGATTAATATACAATCTATAGTATAACATAGTATAACTAGCTTAATCCCATCCCCCATTTTTTTTTGAACACCCCTAGAAACCATGGTGGATGTAGGGAATTTCCACTGGATTCTACAATGGGGGTGTTTTTCATGTCAACCCTGGATTAATAAACGCCGTTTACGGCTGTTGAATTGGAAAGATATCAAATCATGACTGGTTGGTGGTGCAATAACCATCTTGAAAAATATGAGTTCGTCAATGGAAAGGATTATCCCATATATGAAATGGAAAATAACATTCATGTTTGAAACCACCAACCAATATACAATCAAGTACAATCTCCAAATTCTACTTACCATCCAGTAAACTGACATAACTATGTAGAATCACCATGTTCAATATGTAAATCATCTCTCAATGAACTATTTTCCATAGCCATGTTAGTTTACCACAGGGTATGTTAAAAATATGCTGACAAGAGGCCAAGACATAGCTGGGCCACTTGTGGGAAGCGATGATGAAGAGGGCCTTTCCATTGAAGAGGCCTCCATGGTGAACCATGGCAAGTTAAGTCGGTGCTGGGGGATCTCCCGTAAAAAAAAAAAAACATTTACAGAGGATTTCCATGGATTTCCCAGCTAGCCATGTTTCATTACCGGGAGGCTACAACTCCCCAAGAGAATCAAGGCACAGCCAAGCATCATGTCATACTGTGCTATCAAAGTTCTCCAGAGGGCTGGACACGGAAACCAACTTGGAATTCGAGCAGATGAAAACCCGATGTCATCAGCTTTCTGCCCAGTCCGTGTCAAACAGCCCCATTCTATGGTCCCGATGTGGATCCTGTACATCCCCCCAAGTGATGTGGCCAAGTGATGTGTGTCAGCCATATTTCAATGGATTGGATTTCACGGGAAAA
Source organism: Cladocopium goreaui (assembly GCA_947184155.2). Lineage (NCBI taxonomy): Eukaryota > Dinophyceae > Suessiales > Symbiodiniaceae > Cladocopium > Cladocopium goreaui. Next base: position 164,255 of record CAMXCT020005968.1, on the reverse strand, counting down.
TTTACACCGGAAAGCCCCATATGAATAATGGGAAAATAACTCTGGTTTCCGGTGAAAATTTTCCCAACAAAACCAATCCATTGAATATTGGGTGTGTCTGAAATTGGGGTTTTGCCTATGTATAACTGGTTTTTTCGGTATAACCTCACCCCCATTTGGGCAATTTGCTTCATCGGGAACATGATGACATCTAATCCATTGGAACTCAAACGAGGGATACCACGGGATACACCATTGGTAATGTCAACCCCGGATTTTGCTAAACCCTGGTTTATGACAATTAGGGGGGTAGCCTTCCAATAGTCATAATATGATACTTAATATGATACTTTTTTATGGTAGCCTCCCAATTAAACAATCGTTAGGGGTTTATTAATCCAGGGTTGACATTAACTACTGCGGACAACTCGACAAGGTTGATTGTTCCGTCATGGGGTTCGAGCGGTCGATCGGGAGTCTGATTTTTTGGAATGTGACAGCTCCTCTGGAAGGAGTAGAAGACAAAGTCCACCAAGATTTAAGAATTATTTTTCCCGCAACTGGTCAACAAATATGTATACTGTCTATATATATATATACTGTATATATATACTGTGTATATATATACATCATAAATGGATGATGCTCCCTTTAGACTTGTAAGCCGGATACACTTAAGGGAATACATTCCGACTACTGTGGTAAGCCCAATCATTTACGATCCCCAATAGAGGTTTATCATCGACCCCGTGTTGGGGATGATCCCATCGTAACGCGAGCGCCTGGAACCCGATAGAGATCAAACAAATCGGAGCCCATGAAGCTGAAAGAAGGCATTGAGGAGGTACCCATCTGCCCCCACGTTGTGATGCCTTGGCATTTCATGGGAACATCCTGGTTCTAGGGATTTCCACTTGGATCATGATAATCCCTCACATGGTTAGTATACCCTACAAAAAGTCAACCAATAGGATCCAATAGGTATTTTGAACACTGCTCAGTTGTTTCATCATCTTTTCACTTCAGGCGATATACCCCATTTCTACTTTTGCTTTTCCAGATTCGAACAAACGTGCATCGTCATTTATTTGTTGTCCAAAATCTTAGAGGAAACACTTTGTTGGTCCAGAAATCAGATGAGCCCCGTTTTTCAACCCCCATACGCTAGTGGAAATCCTGCGAGGCAAAAACCTGGTTGACTCGAAACTTCAATCCTCCAGCTGATTCATCTTCGCCCTGCGTGGAGATAGAATGTTCAACAAAAAAACACTGGTTGGTGGTTTCATCCCCCCTGAAAAATATTAGTCAGATTGGATCATCATCCCAACTATTCGGGAAAATAAAAAATGTTCCAAACCACCAACCAGAACATGCTTACACTGTTCCGGAAGAATCTCCACTTCTTTGCGGTGTAAATCCCCTTTTCTCTCATCGCTACAGACCCAATGAGGTGCTAGTGCTGCAGCGACTAGATTACATGATGGGTGCTCACCGCAACATAATGGGACACAACATACTGGTGTAACCAACAATATGGGGCAAAAAAAATGGTCCAAAATGGGTATAACCCAACTTTATGGCAAGCTGAATGGAACAAACAAATGACGACCAACCAACGGATGTGGGAATATTCCCCTGATGTTTCATTCCAAATACCCTCTGGTAAACTAACATTTCACTATGGAAAATCACCATGTTTAATAGGTAAACCATCTATTTCTATGGGCCATCTATAGCATAGCTATTGAAAATCACCATTTTTAATGGGAAAATCCACTATCAATGGCCATGTTCAATAGCTATTTTGACATCACCAGAGGGTACACCTCATCCAGGAAGCGCATCCCATGGCACGATCCAAGTTGCGTTTGAAGTACATTCGATAGCTGGGATATTGCACCTCAATTGACTTGGTGTTCTTGATACCCTCTGGTTATGTCAAACATAGCTATTGAAAATGGTGATTTATAGTGGATTTTCCCAGCTACAAAATGGTGGATCTTTCCATAGCTACGTTAAATTACCAGAGGGTAAGTCCTGAGATTTCCCATAAAAAGAAACTGCCAAGTGGGTCCATCTGCCGAAATCATCGTCCAAACCTACTTTTTGAGGGGTCGATGTTTCATTTCAGCACAAATTAGATATACATGTATACATGTATGTATACATAATGCATGTTGTTGTAAATCTCCAATTGAAGTTCTGAGTTCTGCTGTCAAAATCACCAAAATTGTGTGGGACATTCACGATTTAACCATTCAAATAGTGACTTTCAAGCCCCATGGGAAGCCAACTCCCCCGGGGCAAAAACATTGGGGATACACCCGGATAGAATCGAACACGGAACATGAATATGGAGGTTTCCTAAAATAGGGGTACCCGCAAATCATCCATTTTAGATTGGGATTTTCCATGAAATAAACCATCCAGCGATAAAGGGGTATCCCCGTGACTATGGAAAACCCCATATGACCAGTTCCCAGAGTAAAATCATCCTGCAACACTGAAGTTCTGCACGTTGGTGAGGACAAACGAGCTGGCAACGAGGAGGTTGGGCGAATTGTAGCACCTGTTGTTTTCCGGACAAACACGCATGGGCTGGTGGGTGTTGTGAATCAAACATTTTGCATTGCATTGATCACTTTATAAAAGACAAACCCATTGCAACATCGGAACGTCTTTTAGAATGCAGGAGGCTACCTTGACACTCCGATGCATGTCAATCATGTTCAAATACTAAATCTTACCCTCTACTAAACTAACATAGCTATTGAAAATGGCCATAAGACATAGTGGATTGACCCATCAAAAATGGTGGATCTTTCCAAAGTTATAATGGGTTTGCCTGAAGATGTCTGAAGATGTCTGATCATAGGGTACCCCCTAAATCCACTGGTATATCATCAGTTTTCCCCTTAACACTCCCATTTTATTGGGTTTACGGTATACCTCCTTTTCAGACACAGTCAAATACTCCAAATTGTTGGTTGATTTATATCTCCCATTCGCGTCATTGATGTTTCCATTATATCCTTAGACTATACAGTAGTTGGTTATTCTAATTGGTAATATATCCGTACATCTGTATATATATACATATATAATATACATATATATATATATGTATTATTATTAGTATGATTATTATTATCTTCGTTGATAGTATATCATCATTTTCAGACACAACTGCGGAAGACAGTCGATTTTCCGGGCCGCGCCTGCCATCAGCACCAGCACATCCGCCAGGGCACATCTCGGCATGGAAGTTGGGCCCCAAAAAGGGCGTCCACTCCGACCACCATGGGGATATGAGAATAGGATGGAAGATATATGGTTAATAATTGGTTAATATGTGGTTAATATTGGTTAATATATGGTTAATAATTGCTTAATAATTGTTAAGATATATTTAATAGTGATTAATATGGCAGTGTGTTAAAACCTTGTACCCCTTCTGTTCACATCAAAATAGCTGGGATTTATGGATGTGAATATCCCCCTAAAAATGGTATTAATAGGTATTGATCCATACCCATTTAGTTGGATGTCACAATGTGATCTGATGGGAGATACCCTCTGGTTATGTCAAAATAGCTATGGAAAGATCCACCATTTTCTAGCTGGGAAAATCCACTATTTCGACTGGGTCATTTTCAATAGCTATGTTTGACATAACCAGAGGGTAACAGGATATAATGGGACAAACTCGGATCGAATGGGATATGATGCTATTGACATTTGTAAATTACATGTACCCGGCCTGGTTATGTCAAACATAGCTATTGAAAATGGCCATAGACATAGTGGATTTTCCCATTGAAAATGGTGATTTTCCATAGTTTTTTGTATGTTTACCAGAGGGTACATTTATACCACATATATCACACATGACATATACTACATGATTGCCAGCAATCTGATGTTTAGGCTTGTCCAGAAACTAGCCGTACCAGTACCCCCAGCAAAGCACGAAATTAAGGTGTGCCCCATGTGTTGGTATCCAATTTTTTGGGGCGAACCTGTGTACACAACCCCAGTTTGACAGGACATGGCCCCAGTCACCCGCACCTTGGGCCAGCTGTAGAGGCTACCATTCACTTGTGCGTATCGTCCTGGCCCTGTATCCAAACACTGCTTGCATCCCAAAAATTGACGATGAAAGGATGTCTATACACCTCTGAAAACTAACACTGAACCCAACACATGGCCCACATGCAGTATGAACATCATCAGACGGTCGATCTTCGTCTTCAGAAGGCCATCTCCAAGTGGTTTTATGGGTATCCTCTGGTATCCTCAAATCCTGGTCCATTGACGCATCTCCAAGTGACACATTTTCCGGCTTGGCATTGGGCCATCCGGAAGCTGGAACAGCTGGCAAAAGCGCAGGTGCCACCTGTAAAACCTCAAAGCGGAGACTGCTGCAGCTGCCCCAAAGATGTCGCTTATGTTGGGAAGCCGAAGCTGAAAACGTTTTGCTAAACGACAACTTAGCCCCTGCTAAGTCAAGAAGGCAACCAACAAATCCGTCCCAAGTAATTCTCCCAGGGAGCTGTAACAGCTAGACGCCAGGTTGAAGGGCTGAGCCATATGGGAAGAAGATGAAGTGCCTCCCCACCTGCACGCTTTTTCGCAGATAACCTCATGGCAAATCCCATGGATTTCCCCAAGAAAAGTTGGGAAACGAGCCAGAAGTTCTATGAAACTAACCAACAACAAGACCCAGATCGTTGGGGAATTTTGGGGGACCATGAGCAGCTCCGTGGAAAAATGCCGGTTTTGTTCCGTAGAAAATGATGTACCGAAGATTCTACAGGTCTTAGTAGATGTAGTTGGGATGAACCTCAGGGAAAGTAACAGTGCAACAGTTCTCCAGTTGCAGACTGATGAAAAAACTTGGCTGACGATTGGTCAACACTCTGCCCTACTATTCACCAGAAATCAGGACTGGGGATGGGTCAAAATTGAAGATTTGGGGGATCAGAGATTTTAGATTAGTTTAGTTTAGTATTAACCATCCAGTTATTGGGGTACCCAATTTTGACCCACTCCCATATATTCAGATGCAGTATGCACTTTTGGCAAATGTCCCATGATCTTTTCATGCTGCGCTCGCCTCTCTGAGCTGTTCATTCGCTGCTGATGAAGTTCCAAGAGCTTAACCAACTGCTCCTGCGTTTCAGGTCATGCGGCAATCAGCGAAAACATATATATATATATACATACCCTCTGGTAAACTAACATAGCTATAGAAAATGGACATTTATAATTGATTTACCTATGAAACATGGTGATTTCCCATAGCTACGTTAGTTCACCAGAGGGTCTGCCAGAGGCTATATACATATATCAGCATATCATAAGGTTCCGATACTTCCTCTGTAAACAGCACCGGGTGGGGTTGACCACCGTTTGACCAGTCCGTAAACAGGCAAAAGGTGATGTTGTCTACTACTATATACCTTTCTGGTGGTCTCAACACCCCAATAAATGTGAGTCGGTTGGGGATCATTGCAAATATGCGAGATGTTGAGCATGTTTATGAAACCGCCAACCGGCTACCCGGCTACCCAGGACTTTGAACATGTTCTAACCTCTAATTTCACCCAGCTAGAAGCCCACTTCTAATAAAGTTTGTGAGGCCTGAATTCACAGCTATGGCCCTGCCTTGGATATGTTTCGATGCCGGTCAGGGTATGGGTTGGCTTGGAGATGGGGTACCCTGCCAAATTTGATGGAACATTTTGGGGGGTACCTACCGATTTTCAGACAAAACCAAAAAAAAACAGTTTGAAGAACTCCAGAACAGAAATCTGGTAGAGCCTGTGTGTGTCACCCTAAACTCACTGCATTCCAACAGGATCAGGCCCTCCCTGTCCTTGGAGTACCTTGCTTCCGGTCCCTGGCTAATCATTGGCAGAGAAACATCCTGAGCCATCGGGATTCATTTCGGTGGTTTCGAATACCATCTCTCTTCATTTAACAGAGCTATGGAAGATCCCACTTTTTTTGTGGTAGATCATCTCAAAATCGGCCAGAAGGCACTGATAGAATCTTGGAAACCAATGAAGAAATGGATCTATAAGATGATATAAGCCACATTGTGCCTAGTGAAGCGTCATCAATCCACGTGATGTCTTGTCCTCTTCTATGCTTCGGAATGCCTCAATCTACCGTGATGTCTTGGTTTTCCAATCCACGCGTTCACCTACAGTTCCCCATAGGCGGCGTTCGATTCTAGTCTTGACCCTAAGGCCTAATTGCCAAGTTGAGGGTCAAACTTTTGTACCCACAAATAGGATCTTTTACTAGCTATTAAATATATTATATTATATATATTGTATTATATATATTATATTATATATATTATATTATATATATTATATCATATTATAAATATATATATATATATATGTCACATATAATTAATATATATATATATCATTATATATATATATCAAATATATATATATATATATCATTTTATATACATATATATATATATATCAAATATATATATATACATACATATATATATATATATATCATTTTATATACATATATATATATATATCATTTTATATACATATATATATATATCATATTAAAAATATGTATATATATGTGTATATCATATTATATCTATATATCATATTATATAATTATATGTATATATATATATATATTTGTCATATTATAAATATATCATATTATATATATCATATCATATCATATCATATCATATTATATCATATTATATTATATTATATATATATCATATTATATATACATGTATCATATTACTACATAGAGAGAGAGAGGGTCTTTGGCTGGACTTAAATATAGATTTTGATAAACTCTGATCCATCGCAAGATGTAGGGGTTTTGTCAAAATGTGGAAATTCATTAATATCCAATCACTCTCTCAGTATCCCATCAATATCCCAAATCTCATATTGTTGATGAAACATGTACCATGAATTGTTTATTCATAATTCGTTAATATCCCATCAGTATCTCACTTACATCCTGTTAACGCGATTTAATTCCCATTACATTCCCCTTATTGTTGCAGCCTGCCATGAACATCGGAGCCGCTGTATGCTCCTCCAAAGCCGCGTGTTGCAGCCCGCTGCTGTTGCTGGAAATATTGCTGCGCTCCTGCACAGATTTGATCGGTTGTTTCCCCTTCGTTGAAAAGGATCTACAACCGGTGGGTTTTCCATAGACATAATTTACAGAAAGGGAAAAGAACATGTGCCGAAAAAAATTAAAAAACTTACCTATTTTAGAGTAAAAACCATGGTTTCCTGTAGATTGTCCCTTAAATCAACATATATCACAATCATTCACAATCCCTGCCCAAAATATCAGTTGTCCGCATCAGGGCCACCAAAGATAAATCTGAGAATCTACCTCTCCAATACTAAACTATGGTTTCCGATGGTTTTGGGACGTGGGGGGAATATAGGTGGGTTTGTCATATAGTGCCGACTTCCGAGCTTCATGAAAACAAAACAAGGCCACTACATAAAATACATCCCAGAGATTGAGCCGCAGTCACTCACATTTGAGCAGTGTTCAATATCCGTCTGTCATTCCATTATACTGGTTAATTTTATACAATTCCCCTTTTTTGACTGGTGCGATGCTTTCAGTTGAAAACATGTCAGCAGCACAAGACACGCAGGTAAGGGAGCAGCTTTGTGCAGAGACGCACCAGCTGCGCAAGCAGCACCCGGGCGCGTGCCAACAAAGATAAAAATTACAAAAAGAAGATTGGGCGCCACCAGCTGCGCTTAAGCACCAAGTGCGCAGCACATTGCTTGAAGAGAGTCAATCAAGAAGGAGGTTGAAGTCGTATCAAGGGCTCCTGCGGGACTTGTGCTAAAAGCACCCTTTCCAAGGGACATAGCAGGCTGGCAAGGGCGAAAAATCCAGCTGCCATTGCGTGAGTGGGAGACATCAAATAGATCGCTTTCAAAGACTGTTTCAACCAGAAAAGAGTACGGTCCCTCAGCCTGGCCGTGGGGTTCGTGACCGCTTGTCTTTGCCAGAAAGAGTGCCTCTGTCCTGACCGCGGCCTCCGAGAAGGTGGCCACTTGCCAATCTATCGCAAACTTGAAGAAGCAGACATTCTCCATGGTCCACTCACTTGGATTGATTCATGTTTTGGGCATCAGGTGGATTGCATTTGCTCCATCAGGCCGGGGGAAGGGGCTTCCGACTCAATTTCTCTTTCAGGTGACACCCCGCACACACAATCTGGCAACCGCCTTGTCTGCTCCTGTGGTGCTGGTCATACTTGCTGGCCGGGTTGTTTCTCTTTTTGTTTGCCTACGGTGCTTTGGGAGATTGACATTAGGGAGAACTTATACATTAAGGACAAGAATGCAAAACCTTTGGGTCTTTCTGGCCGCATCTTCCTGCCGCGTGGGGGCCACCAACAGCAAGCCGGGAGACCGCGGTCATTCCTTCTCTGCTTGTGCCAACAGCCTACGGATTCCCTTATTGGATTACCAATCCCCCGTGTATCGGGTAATATAATCCCGTATAGATCATCAACCAACCAGGGTTTTCAATACTGTTCATTTTACAAACATGTCTGCCTCATCCGTCCCGGTCCTCTTGCCCCTTTACTGCGTGCAGCTGTACCGCTGCCAGCGCACAGTCAGTGGAGGACGCACATTCCTGGCCAATTGGTTTAAGGGAAATATTGCAGGACACCTCCATTTTCCCTTGGACTCGTTTCCTTTCTGCCACAAAGATAATCAAAACAATGAGCATTTCATGATATAGACCAAAGATGTTTTTTACTGGCTTCTTCAAAACACCATAAAAAAAATCAGCCCTCCACAACGTCCCTTTCTGTATATACAATGATATGTACATATATATATATATATATTCATTTACATATATATATATTGAAAATATACTAAATCCGACATATAATATATCATACATGATATATAATGAATAATAAATAATATGTATATATAATATAATATATAATATGTAATATATATATATAATATATAATACATAATAAGTAGTATGTAACATGTAATCTGTATACAATATGTAATATGTAATTTGTAATATGTAATATAATATAAGGCAAGAGGCCCCAAACATTGTGCTTTCAGGAATCAAAGGCAGACTCGGCGGAGTAGAAACAGAAGGGTAGACGTCCAGTGATCGGGGATTAATGGTGTGGCACGGACCAGATTCGTGCAGCTGCAGCTGGTTTTTGGCGTCAACGCCAGTAAGAGGCCATGCGCGTGTTGATATAATGGGGGTGGGGTGGGAGGGGGTAATAACGTTCTTTCGATTTCTACCACATGGTACGTTCTCTGGCACTTCCACACGTACGTCATACGTCATGCTGTGGTGCTGAACGTTCTCTTGCACTCCCACACATACGTCATGCTACGCTGCTGGACTTTCTCTTGCACTTCCACACATACGTCATGCTACGCTGCTGAACGTTCTCTTGCACTTCCACATATGCGTCATGCTACGCTCCTGGACGTTCTCTTGCACTTCCAAACATACGCCATGCTACGCTGGACGTTCTCTTGCACTTCCACATATGCGTCATGCTACGCTGCTGAACGTTCTCTTGCACTCCCACACATACGTCTACGTCATGCTACGCTGCTGGACGCTCTCTTGCACTTCCACATATGCGTCATGCTACGCTGCTGGACGTTCTCTTGCACTTCCACATATGCGTCATGCTACGCTGCTGGACGTTCTCTTGCACTTGCACACCTACGTTATGCTACTCTGCTGGACGTTCTCTTGCACTCCCACAAATGCGTCATGCTACGCTGCTGAATGTTCTCTTGCACTTCCAAACATACGTCATGCTACGCTGGACGTTCTCTTGCACTTCCACATATGCGTCATGCTACGCTGCTGGACGTTCTCTTGCACTTCCAAACATACGTCATGCTACGCTGCTGAACGTTCTCTTGCACTCCCACACATACGTCTACGTCATGCTACGCTGCTGAACGTTCTCTTGCACTTCCACATATGCGTCATGCTACGCTGCTGGACGTTCTCTTGCACTTCCACATATGCGTCATGCTACGCTGCTGGACGTTCTCTCGCACTTCCACACATAAGTCATGCTACGCTGCTGGACGTTCTCTTGCACTTCCGACACATACGTCATGCTATGCTGCTGGACGTTCTCTTGCACTTGCACACATACGTCATGCTACGCTGCTGGACGTTCTCTTGCACTTCCACAACAAGCTCGGACAACTTTGTGCTTGAAGCAAAAAAAAAAAAGAACTTTTCCACGAAGCTCTCCGCACACCAAATTACAGTTTCTTTTTGGTGAAACACTAGATTTTCCAATTGTGAAGCGACTCGAATTTTAGCCGTAAATTTATTGAAGAAAAACAAACATGTGCAAAATACTACAGTTGCGGACATTTCCACCATCATCCTGTGATTGTCTGATGTCATCAGCGACACGCCCTCTTACAGGCGTTGCCGCCTTGTGTTTGCATAGTCCTTTCGCAACTGTGCTGTGCGCAAGCTGGGCTGTGGAAGCGTACAGCAGGGGCAGTGCGCGATGCCGCGGCAACTGCCGGAGAGCTTGGGCTCTCTATTAGTGGTCTCCTGCCCAGATCTCTGTACAAGATCTCTAGAAGAGTTCTGTTGGCAAGATCCCTGTGGGATGTCTCTTGGCAAGATCTCCGAACAAGATCTACATAACATGTTTCTTGTCAAGATCTCTGCGCAAGCTCCCTAGAAGAGGTCTCAAGCCACAAGGACAAACCACACAACCCACTGTGCACGGGAGACTGTAGGACACTAATACCGCGGCACCCGTTTTGTGCGAGCCTGCGCCGTCGAAATGCACATGGACATGTCATAAGAACCATTTGTGTGGAAATTTACAGGGGAAATGCTGGACGCATCGCCCGGGGCCATCGTTTTGTGCGAGCCTGCGCAATCGAAATGCACACGGACATGTCATAAGAGCCATTTTGCGCGGAAATTTACAGGGGAAACGCCGGACGCACCGCCCGCGGCCATCGTTTTGCGCGAACCTGCGCAGTCGAAATGCACATGGACGTGTCACAAGAGCCATTTTGTGCACAGGGGAATGCTGGCCGCGTCGCCCGCGGCCATCGTTTTGTGCGAGCCTGCACAGTCGAAATGCACATGGACATTTCACAAGAGCTATTTTGTGCCGAAATCTACAGGGGAAATACCGAGCCTTAACTGTTACCGTAAGAACCGCTGTTTGGGGAATAAAATATATAATAGATAAAAGATAATAGACTATATATAATATATAATGAATCAAAAATGATATACAATAATATATTATATTATATTATATTATATTATATTGTATTGTATTATATTATATTGTATTGTATATTGTATTATATTATATTATATTGTATTGTATTGCATATTGTATATATATATATTATATTGTATATATTATATATATATTATATATATAGTATATATTATATATTATATATATCATATATTATATATTATATACTATATGTTATATATTATATAGTATATAGTATATATTTTGTTATATGTAGATATTTACTATAGTATATATATATATTATTTTACTATATTTACTATAATATATATGTATATAATTGTATATATATATATTATATTTAAATTGCGATGTGTATATATATATTATTATATTATACATTATATCATACATTGAATTTTATATTGAAGTTTGATTTGATATATATATATAATGTATGTATTTATATGTTTATTGGATATTCTATTTCAACAAATATCTACTATAATATATTTATGAATTATCAATTATATATTGTATATTCTATATTTTACATCATATATAAATAATTCATATTATATATTATTTATTGTACATTCTATATTATTCATTATACATTGTATATATTTATCATATCTGTTTAACTTATTGTTATTATGTATTGCATTGTTTTGTATTGTATTATATTATCCTCCTTTGGGGTTAGAGCCTTCAGGCACCCCTTTTTGACCCAAGTGGCATCATCTCTCACCAGCTGCGATACATGATCTGCGCGTAGCGTCAGTGCTGACAGCACCAGCAGCCAGGGGAAGATCGCCATGGCGAAACGCTTTGGACACACCTGGGGAAGCGAGCCTGGGCAGCCTGCTTTGTTTATTGATCATCGAGAGTGTACCTATATATATATACACATGCATATATTGACAAATACCATCAAAAAGCCGGGGATGACTGTTGGATCCATTTCGGCAGGACTGGCTTTTACATCTTTTACAGACTCGAAATACCCGAAGCGTTGCTCTTGACCGTGGCTTCTTGCGCATCCACAGGCAGATTTTCAGACTGAAGCTGCGGCACTGACAGGGTGCATGGTCAACATCCGAGGGAAAGGACAAAAATTGACATCCTGTTGGGATCTTTCCACATCATTGTTGGTGGTGCATGATGATATTGCCCCTCTGTCTCGGAAAAAAACAATTTGAAGAAACGTGAATGGCGTCCTGATATGATATCATACATACTATCATTGGTGGAAACACATCTTGTTATATCATATATACACAATATTGTTATATCATATCATACATATCATACACACATCTTGTCCTCCACTGTTGATGGCACGGCGGCACGGCGTGGTTTCCACTTATCCTGTCTATCTCTCCAACTGCGGTGAAGCTCCAGAAACAGCCATCTCTAGATTCTGGAAAAATAATATACTGTATATATATATATATGTATGTATATATATATGTATATATATATCTATATATATATCTATACACAGAACGATTCACTAATCTGAATTAAAGTCATTTTGGGACATCTACCCCTAATAATCATCATTCGACGTCACTTTTCGTGAAATCGTCGCAACATTTATCCGGATTATCCGGTACCATGTCACACCACCCTCCTGGCCATGGCCCCAGAGTTCCACGCTCCTTTCATTCGCAGCACATCGTCCTCAAATTCCGGGAATCGCATCCCAGGCTGCTTGCTGTTCAGCTTTGCTACGCGACTGGCCGATGGGCCTGCACAGCAGGGGGGATTCATACGGGATTTTTGTCTGGAAATGGGGGATACCCAAAAATTGATATTGGGTTTATCCTATATCAATATCAATTATAGGGATTGAGCAAAAATGAGCATCTTTTTTACTATAGTTTGTCAGCTATAGGGAAAATGATGATGAACTATGGGATTTTGGGGTATCCTATTTTCAGACAAACCCTTTTGGCCCCTGTTTCTTGTGCACAAAGAGGGGCTCTAAAGAGCCGGTAAATCGTTGCCGGCAATGAGCCGCCGTCAGCGTATTGTAGCTTCGAGTCCCTGCTGGGAGGCACTGACCATTCACGATGGACCTATTGAATATGGGGATCTTACGTTACCAGGTTGTTTTTTATTGAAGGAACACCCCATGCCCCTGATGACAACCCATGTGACACCAAAACAAAAGATCCAATACTTTACTGTTGAAACATGGTTTCCTCTTGGAGGGGTGGTTCTTAAGAAAGGATTGATGGGCTCACAGTTACACTCAAGAAGATTAATCTATAGATCCCCTGATCAGACTCAAAACCACCACTAGACGAATAAATCATACTAAATCCAATACATTTCACCAGGGTTTCGTCTGGGTGGTAATTCATGTACTATTGCATCAGTGGCTATATATATATACACAATCATACATATATATATATCATTGTACCCATTTTAGGATGGTTAAACCCTGTTAAACTCAGTGTTTGATTGTTGGCCCCATTAGTTCTAGTATGGTCGTGACAAGGGACAGGGTGTCCACCCAATTTTCATGCCCATATGTTTAAACCCTAAAAACCTAGATTCTTGTTGGTTATTATTGCTGGTAACCATCCCTATTGTAATAGCTGGTATATAAATTGATGTTCATCCCCCCAAATATGTTATGTCATAGGTGTTGATCCTGATCCGCATGTTTGCATGTGAAATTCAGGTATTTGTGTTGCTGAGCGTATTTCCATCTTGCCAAAAAGTATTCCAGAATGTTCATCATCATATGCAAAAACTGATGCTTCATCATCATGTTCCCCAAGTTAAATTTTTGGGCACCCAATTTTCAAACAGACCCATCTTCTACAAAAATCAATCAGAATGTGGGCCGAATCTTTGGTTGTTCAAAAAACTGACCCCATGGTTGCTGGCCCAAGGTATCCCCACCAGCCTCGCCGGTGATGTCGAGGAGCTGCGCGCGGAGCGGCTGCTCTTGGCCGGGCTGCTGGCGTCGGCTACGCTGGTGCTGCCGAAGACCAGGCTGTCCACGGTGCGGCCGTAGATGTCGCACCAACCACTGCCTGGGGCAATGGCGATGCGATGCTTGGTTTGGAAGGGAGGTGTTGGATTTTAGTGGATCTTCATCTAGGTTTTTTTTGGGGGTTAGAGCTGGTTTCATTGCGGCTTGATTGGTTTTCATGAGGTCATAAATGGAAATCTCATTGGTTTTTGAGGCACTGGGGACTGGGGCCCAGTCCTAAATATGAAGCTCTTAACAGGGATCATCATTTTGGGGATGGAAATGTTCCATCTATGAAGCCATCAACAAGGAATAGCCATAGGTCGTTCATCCCTTTGACGGAGGTTTTTGCCAAACGTGTCAGCATTGAGTCTGGGACACAAAATGGGATCATGGGAGCACGCCGGATTGGGATTGGGAGCAAGAATGAATACCCTCTGGTTATTTAACATAGCCATGGAAAATCCCAACCATAAATGGAGGTTTTAATGGGAAATTCATCTATAAATAGGCAATTTTCCGTGGCTATGTTAAATAACCAGAGGGTAATTATCCCAGTTTGCATACTTCAATTGGTCTGCCAAAGCAGTTGCATGGTTCAACATCGGCACAATCTGCTGAAGCTATGTAGGACATAGGTGGCACTGCCCTCGCACCTTCAACGTAGAAGAGATCATGGTCTTCAAAACCTTCCGGCTTCGGTGGCGGCACAGTCGTTGGCACTTCGCTCACCGGCGCGTCAGGTTTCAAGAGCCCCTTGGCCCTCAAGGCAGCGATGCGTGTGGCTTCAGCTGGACTCAACTTGCTGGATACATGTTCAAAGCTTGCTGCATGGGGCATCTGACAGCTGGCAGCCTGTTGAGGTGCTGGTGCACTGAGCTCTGGAGCTGCTACAGCTGCCAGAGGTTCCACTGGCTCCATGGGCGACACCGTTGGCACTGGCAACACCTCGACTGGCACCGGCCGTGGTGCTGGCGGTGGTGGCTGTGGTGGCTGTGGTGGCTTCGCCACATCCATCTCTGCAGCTCCCTCGGGGCTCGGTGTGGGCGGTCGATCATCAAAGTTTGGCACCTCATCACGCGAACCCTCGGGGGTGTCGGGTGGCGACACGCCCTCGGTGGCAGCGATGTACCGCAGGGGGCCCCTCAGCGCGGCGGCACTGGGCTCTTCCCCAAGAAACTCCGTAAGCGCCGCTGGCACCGGCCGTTGGGCCTCCACCTGCGCCGAGGCTGGCACTGCTGCAGGCACTGGGGCCGGGGCTGGGGCCGCAGTGACCGTGACCTCGGGCCGCGCAGCGGCCACGCAGCGTTGCACCTCGTCCTCACTGGCGGTGTCGGAGGCGAGGACCAGGTCGATGAGCAAAGGAGGCGAGCACTCGATGTTTACCTGGGACTGGTGCGAGGTGTGATGAGATGTGAAACTCCCGAGAATGACCAAACAGAAGTGCGCTGAGAAATATGTCAACACTTAAGTAAATAATGGGGCATTGTTCAATGCTTAACTCATTCCCTGAGAATTTCTGAACTATGCACCCCATCCTAACAATACACCTGAGCAAAACTAGCATAGTATTTTCCATGTGAGTTGCCGTGTCAGTTCCAGTCCTCCTACAATATCCATGTGTGTCCGTGCATTTAGAAGTGAGTTAAAACCAATCCTTGCGACTCACCACCCATCCCAGCAAACCCCAAATGTGAAGCCCTGAATCCGACCCCAGCACTGACAACCCCAAATCGCCACCCAGTGGCGGTGAAGAACTGGCACAGCAGCTCCGGCTCCACGACAAACAGATCCGCGCCAATACGAAAGGCCAATGTGGCGCCCGGCGCCAAGGTCACCTCGCCCACGTGTTCAGCACCTGGTCATGGCCAGTTTTTCGAACATGTGAGGGTTGCCCTTGAGATTTTGAGCCTATTTTCAGACAATCCCCACGTGGAAAGGTGAAAAACCTGGGCTGTGCCGAATCAATCTCGTTTTGTGGATTCGGAACTTGTAGTTACCATCTGGTTATTTAAGCCATGGAAAATCACCATTTTTAATAGGTAAACCATCTATAAATGAGCCATTTTCCATGGCTATGTTAAATAACCAGATGGTAGAAAGTATTGACCATTTGACCAGTCAAATTGGGATGGTCCCAACAGACATGGAGCAAAAAGTGCTTGCCGGAAACTCGCCACATCCCTGTTCCACAACACCTGAGACAGATCTGTTTCCCAGGTTTGGGTGAATCACCAGAGGCTGGCTGTACCTCCGGTCTTGTTGCTGTTACTCATACTTGTCCACATGTGTTCATCTATTGATATCTATATTATATATATATATCATGTACATATCTATAATATATATATATGCGATATATATATATATACATATGTGATATATATATATATGATATATATATATACATATACATATATGATATATATGTATATATGTCATATATATATCATATATATATACATCATATATATATATCATATATATATATCATATATATATATATCATATATATATATATCATATATATATCATATATATATATATCATATATATATCATATATATATATATATATCATATATATATCTATCATATATATATATATCATATATATATATATATATATCATATGTATATATATATATATCGTGTATATATATATATGTATATATCCTATATATATACCGTGTGTATATATATATATCATATATATAATAAATGGTGTATATAATATATCATATCATATCATTTCATATTATATTATATTATATTATATTAATATCATATCATATCATACCATATCATATTATATTATATTATTTTATATTATATTATTTTATATTATATTATATTATATCATATCATATCATATTATATTATTTCCAGAAATATATGTATATATATATATTATATCACATATATATATGATATATATATGTGTGTGTGTGTGTTCGTCGACTAGAAGTTTATAGACTCAGAGATACCCTGCAAATATGGACTCAAATTCCCTGCAAAAAAAAAGTATTAGCATAGCATTCCGTATTCCCATCTATGGCTGAAAAGTCAGTAAAGTACCTTCACCCAGGAAGAGCAAACAGCCAAGATTCCAATCTGCAGAGAGAAGGGCGGCTGCGGGTTGCTAATGCGCAAGGGGAGCTCACCTGGAAAACCACGAAGGCTCGAGAGTCGCAGCAGGATGTCATTGGGAATCCGGAACCGGAGACAGCTTGCTTGCTGACCCATGTTGAATTCTGAAGTGAAGTCTTAGACCATGATTATCATGATTCTTGTTCATATCATGTTCGCAAGAATATTTTGGCGTGTCGAACTTCAAGACGCTGGTCGTTGCTGGTAAACTAACATAACTATGGAAAATCACCATTTTTGATGGGTAAATCCACTATGTCTATGGCCATTTTCAATAGCTATGTTAGTTTAC
Source organism: Cladocopium goreaui (assembly GCA_947184155.2). Taxonomy (NCBI): domain Eukaryota; class Dinophyceae; order Suessiales; family Symbiodiniaceae; genus Cladocopium; species Cladocopium goreaui. The sequence continues at coordinate 146,523 of CAMXCT020005968.1, read as the reverse complement.
CAGAGGCTATTTCCCCATAAGGACCCGCAGCTATTCAGCTATTTCCACAGCTTGCGGGAAGTTGAGACTCAAATGTCCCACCTTTGGAGATATTGCGCAGCAACAAATTTCGGGTGTTGCTGCCACCGCGATTGAAGCGCAGATGTCTGGGCACTGCATCCAACAAGTGCTCCGCCATAGCGGAAAAGTCATGGATTGGTAGCAACTCTTCAGTTGGTGCCACAGAATCTCATGATGCTTGGTGATCCTGCTAGGCTTCAACACGTCTGACATGTTGCTTGGAAGTTTCAACCAAAAAATTAAGACATCTGAGACTTCTGGCTGCCATGATAGTCGTGCCAGCTGAGCGAAATCCAGGACGACCAGTGAAACTGACGAGGTTTACGCCATAGGCCCCCTGGAACACAGAGCTGGCTGCTGGGCAAGTTATTCCATGTCATTGTGATTCCTGTGTCACCTCTTTGTTGTTCTTCTGGGGCATGCAACTGATCATGACATGCAGCTGATCAGCTCTGCAGAGCTGAGCCGTTCGGAACCGTTGAACCGAAACAGTCCGAAACCTCCACCTGGGTCACCTGGGTCTGTCTGAAAATAGGGGATTGACCGTCACCAAAGTACCATCTATTCATTGGGGAAGCGATGATTGACCACTGGATTTATACAATGTGGGGCCCCCCAAACGTTATAAGTTGGTTTATAACCCCATCTAACTATGGTTATAACTACTATAAACCCTAGTTATTGTAGTTATAAACCAACTTAGCTATCTTGGGGGCCCCACATTGTAGCTACCCTATTTTCATACAAGCCCACTTGGGAGTTTCAGTGTACAAAGCTTGGGACGACGCTTTGTAAAAGATTTCCCAGGCATATCCTGTAACTGCTCTTAGAATGATCGTGTCGCAGAACTGACATGTGAAGCTGGCGGAACTTCGGAAACCGACAAGTTTGAAGGAGTCACAACAATTTCATGGTCATGAAAAAATTGATCAATTTCTCCAAACCCTAAGCCGCTTCTTCTGTAGTGATACCGCTTTTGGACCGATGCTGTTTCTGTTCATGGAGATTGAATCTGCAGTGCCTGAAAAACAAAAATCTTGCTGGCTTTAGCATCCACTATCGTAAACAGCAGCATTCCAACTATATGGAAATTATGGAAAGCTGAAAAATATCGTGAAATTACCCAGTGGCCTGGAATTCTCCGTCCTCCTTTTCCCAACGCAAGAGTCATCATGCAAAAAGATGTGGCGGGTCAACGCCGATCCGTGGGCCTCCCCGAGGCCCCCGGGTGATCGCCGATGGCCGCACTGATCTGTCGACCATCAGCAGATGCATTGAGCACTGATGAGTTTGATCTCTACTGCGAGCTATTCAAACTTTGCTGGCGCAGGGACTTCCCTTGGCGAATTGATTCCTATTTTTGTGGTTATGGAAGACCTCTTGGATGCCTCATGAGTTTCCTGTTGGACAGCGCCTTTTTTGCCATGGTACAGTAGTCATTCGAGTTCAATCTCTGCTCGAAAACTTCGCACAAAGCTGGCCAGCAGCGCATTCAGGTGGTTGCACACGCAAGGTTTTTTGTTGCGCGTGTCGCCATGAGTCTGGCCGAACCTGGCATCTAGCTACATCTAGGTGATCTGTTGGGTGTAGCAATGTAGCACAGTGACGTGTGACATTTCTGCAACCCATGCTCGGAAGCATGGCAATTGAAAATCATCCATTTGGGGATGGGTCAAAACCCTGGTACCTTTTGTTCACCCCAAGTCATAGCTGGGATTTATGGATGTGAATAACCCACTATAGTAATGGTATCTATAGGTATTGACCCATACCCATTTAGTTCCATGCTACGGTGGATTTTCCATTGCCGGACAAAAAGGCCGCAATGTTTCGATGGGTCGCCAACGATCCGATGCTGAAACCCTCAGCGAGGGTAAAAAAAAGGGGCACGAAAGCCATGAAACGAGAATTACAAATCCCGTAAAGGACCAAAGTTTGCATGATTTTCTGGTCTTAAAATCTAGATGTCTCTGCAAATACGCCAATAAAATCCACTGGTTCATCATCGTGTTCCCTGATGAAATTTACAATTTTGGGTACCATCTGGTAATTTGTTACATAGCTATTCAAAATGACCATTTATAGTGGATTTCCCATGAAAAATTGTGATTTTCCATAGCTATGTTAGTTTACCAGAGGGTATACCTCATGCTCAGACACAGCCATTTACAACCAGCCAACAGCTTGGGATGATGAAGTCCCAACCCCAAAAAAACTGCGCCTCCCGAAGTCGCGATTTACACCGGCCAAGTGAAGAACGCCTCTGGCCCAGGGGGAATCAACTGAAGATCGCAAATAAAACCAAGAGATCTTGGGAATTATTTGGGAAAATTGGGTCTTTTCGATATCTTCCGGAAGTACCCAACATTAATATAGTTGATATATATTGATATATTTGTAGAAAAGACATACTGGTCATCAAACATGGCTTGCTGGAATATCCACCCAGCTAAGTTCGTTGATTTCACAGCTTTTCAGACTCCATCTAAAATTGAGTTCGGAAATTTCCCAGCTTGCCATGATACCGGAAGGTCAATTCTTGGTGAGGATTATTTGGGCAAAAAAAATGTGGTCTTTTCGGGAAAATCAGCTTCGGGAACCACCAACCATTCACCAGAATGGTAACTCACCCAGGTTGATGAATGGATGGTAAGTATTTGGAGATATTCCCAACAATTCTTGCTGTTCTGGGCCAACCTGCCATGGGGTAAGCGCACACTGATGGCCCATTCAGAGTGAAAGCAGGATATGACCTTTCCCATGGTAGGAGAGTGGGAACCAAAATAAGTATGCAGCAATGCAGCATGACTCAAAATGCAAACCCCCGAATCCCAAAGGTTTCCGACTAATATAGTGGAACATGTTTGGGGACCCCAACTCTGGGACATACCCAAATACACGAAAGCGGCAATTGGCCATCAACAGCCCAGTTCCAAGAACTTACATACCCAAAATTCCGACAAAATTCACGTACTAAAAATCAAGGTCTGTTTCAGAGCTGCTGTAGGAGGAAAATTCCATCGCATTGGGTGTATCAATGATCCCCAGGGGTGCAAGCCATCCGTGTTTGAGAGGCAATAGTTTTGACACATATTAATGGGTCTATGCGCGGCGAATATTAGATATTCTGCATGTTCTTTTTTGGCTGGTGAATATGTTTATCTACATAGTGTGTATATATATATAACACTATATACATATAGATATATATACACACACCTATGCATATATATATATATATATTATACATATATAAATATTATATATATATATATACATATAGTATATATATTATATATTAAATATATATAATAATAAAATACAATATAATATAACATAACATAACATGACATGACATGATATGCTATAATATAATATAATATAATATAATATAGTATAAAATAAATATACTATAATATAATATAATATAATATAATAGTATAATATAATATTAGTATAATATAAATATAATAATATAGTATAATATAATATAATATAATAGAATACAATACAATACAATATAATATAATATAATATAAGATAATATATGATAATTTAATATAAGATAATATAAGATAAGATAAGATAAGATAAGAAAATATAATATAATATAATACAATATAATATAATATAATATAAGATATGTATATGTATATATGTGACATTAATTATATGACAATTCATAGCACTAAACTACATGTACCCATCCGATCGGTTGCAGCATGTCATCACAACAAACTCAGTCAGCTTTCGCAACGAAATCCTCCTATTTTGGGGCGGCAGACTTGCAACCAAGCCACTGGAAGTGCCCATAGCCCTCACGGGGTGCCTTTGAACGCCCAGGGGAAAACAATGGAAAATAGACAGTAGGAGCATGGCTTCTGGATCTCGAATTTCTGAACGTTTTGACATGTTTTATGACACTCTCGGCCCATGTTGGGTCCGAGAAATACAGTTCAGAAGGTACTATCACCATGTTTGTTGCAGTTTTATTGAAAAAAAACATGCGTGTGGGTTCCTGACATTTTTTTCCACCAAAAGGCCACAGTTGGATCCCGTCTTTGGTTCTTCCAGCCACCATCCGTTGCCCCGGCACGCGCCCCTGCATCCCAGATGCCAGAGCTCAACGCTGGTTGCTGATCCCCAGAACCTTCAAGCTCCTTAGGGGGTTGCTCCACCCCAGATACAATGGGGGAAATGGGCAAATAAAGATGTAATTCCCATAACGGCGTTGTGGCTATGGTTTACCTACAATGGGTTCAAGCAACCCTGATTTACTCCGGACCAATCCATGAGTAAATCAGTGCTCAGTTTGGACAATTCCTGTGAAAATTGTCTGGAAAAAATTACTTTACTTCGAGTTGTCCCCACCATGACATTTAGACGTTTTGTTACTGGCAAATCTTCTGGCATTCTTTCTGACATATCTTCTGGCATTTTATCTGGCATATCTTCTGGCATATATTTTGACATATCTTCTGGCATATCTTCTGGCATATCTTCTGGCATATGTTCTGGCATATATTCTGGCACTCTCTCTGGCATATCTTCTGACATATCTTCTGACATTCTATCTGGCATTCTATCTGGCATTCTATCTGGCATTCTATCTGGCAAATCTTCGGGCGTTCTATCTGGCAAACATTCTGGCACTTTATCTGGCATACATTCTGGCATTCTATCTGACATTCTATCTGGCATACCTTCTGGCATTCTATCTGGCATATCTTCTGGCATTCTATCTGGCATATCTTCTGGCATTTTATCTGGCATATCTTCTGGCATTCTTTCTGACATTCTATCTGGCGTTCTATCTGGCATATCTTCTGGCATTCTATCTGGCATATCTTCTGGCATTTTATCTGGCATATCTTCTGGCATTCTTTCTGACATTCTATCTGGCGTTCTATCTGGCATATCTTCTGGCATTCTATCTGGCCGTTGAGGTCCAGCGGTGCCCACTGCGCTCAGAACCTGGCGGTTGAGGTCCAGCCGTGCCCACTCAGATCGGAAGCCGGCAGTTGAGGTCCAGCAGTGCCCACTGCGCGCGGAAGTTGGCGAAGAGATTGGCGACGAGTTGGCAAGGCGGAAGTGGACGTGGAAGTTGATGCAGACATGGTCGAGGAGAAACTGGAGGAGGAGGAAGAGGAGGAGGCAGAGGAGGAGGAGGAGAAGAAGGAGGAGGATGAGGAGAACAACTCTGATAAAATCTAACAACCCTCACCTGGCAGGTGGGGAAATACTTTCTTGTCATACTCCTGGATGGGAACCAGATCACTGATCCATGAATCATACCCATTCTGCAATAGTATGACATTGCCTGGAGTTTTGGTAAGATCATCCAATCTAGAGATTGAAAATTGGTAATATTCTATCTACTCCAAGGTCATGATGAATCAGAATTCATCTAAACCCCATGATTCATTTATCACATACCTCCAAGTTTGGTGGCTACAGTCCCATCTTTGTTGTTGAAATCCCTGTGAAATCCCCCATGTGGTCTGGCACATGGTACAACCCCCAACGAAGATCAACCTTCAACTGTTGGGACTCCACTATTGGAAACACCGTTTGGCCTTACCCTCTGGTCATTTGTTACATAGCTATTGAAAATGGCCCATTTATAGTGGATTTACCCATTGAAAATGGTGATTTTCCATAGTTTGTTGTATGTTTACCAGAGGCTATCTTTTCTCAGACCAAGAGTGTGAGAGGAGGAAGTGGCCATCCACCAACCTTGCTATCCAAGCGGCCGGGTGCGCGAAAAGCCGGCCAATCGTTCGATGGTGCATTGACCATCCCGGCACATCTGGGAACCCCAGCCCCCTGACAAACCAGGAGGTCCGACGTTCCCATGCCTACCCTGCGGGCGACCAGGTAAACACCACGAAACCGCTGCTGTTCTCGAAGATATGGGATCTTCTCAATTCATCTCACACCCAACGGTCTTATGGGTGATACGCCATTGATCTACTCTTTTTTTCTGGCGGTTTATGCCATCGCTTGCCAGTCTTCACTAACAGAATCCCGTCTGATGACTTGTCATCCATAAGTTGCTTGGAAAATGCAGTTGGTTTAAATGTACCTCCAAGTTTACACCCCAGTTCGGCTACTGGATGTTGGCCTTCCTAAAAAGGTCCATCCCTGATGGATGGCTTCATAGCCCACTAATCTGCACGTTTGCTACTGAAAAATCCCACTGCTTGATGGTGATTTGTTTGCCTGAATGCCCACCACTGATATTTATATATTCATTCATTATTATATAATGATTATGTATCTACATATATATATATATACCTAATGTATACATATATAGTCGCTGGCTTGTCTTTACTAACTACTAATTCAGTCCACCGCGACGACCCGTCTTCCAGAATCACTTCTCGCAGGCCGCCGCGTCGCCGCGTCGCCGCTCGCAGGGTGGCAGCTGTACAGATGGGAAAATACCAGACGCGATGCATGGAAAATATTCCCAGGTTGCACCAATCAGGCAAGTGTTTTCCATGGAAAATATATATGAAAATCCGCATGGTGAGTTTACTCACCGATGATGTGGCAAGTTGATGCAATTTGGGATGAGAAATGCCTGGCTTCTTTGAGTATATCAGCCGTCATTCTGTGATGAAGCCCCATGTGGGTAAACCATCACTTTTTGAGGTACGCCTGGCCTCATTTCCCTCACAGGGCACTCCGCCTTTTTTGCTGTGCAAAAAAAGGGAAAAAAGGCACCTAATACCGCAAGAATTGATTCTTGACAGCGTGCTTTCACAGGTCATTTACCCTCCGGTAAACATACAAAAAGCTATTGAAAATTGTCATTTATAGTTGATTTACCCATTGAAAATGGTGGTTTTCCATAGCTATGTTAAATTACCAGAGGGTATACCTATACATAGACAAATAAATATAATGTAATGTAATGTACTGTACTGCAAAGTACTGTACTGTACTGCAATTCAACGGAATGGAAGGTATATAATGCAATGCAATGCAATGTACTTTATGTTATGTTAAGTTCACTGCGATTGGTGCAACCTGTCGTTTAGCACAATAGTCTGCCATGCTGAGTCGTTCCGAATTTTGCCTCAGACTTACGAGCACGAGAATCTTGTGTCATGCCTCTCTGGGGCTGTTGGACCATGGGTTGATGATGGCCTCAACAGGGTACCAAGCACCTACCAGTATCTATCAAATCTATCCACCAAAGTGATTGTTTTGGGGTCTCCTTGGCAATTTAGAGAGGATATCAACCATAGCTGGTTGTTTTGCTGGGCATCGCTTAGGCCTAGGCCGTTCACGGTCCCGAAACTGGCTGATAGAAGGTTGGATCTGGATGGAACTCCCTTCAGTGTCTTCAGAAGTTGGAGATCCCCCAACTCATCCACTATTTCATGATGCTAGGAGGGGTGCTTGCAGATCTTGGGGTGAAGATGACACCAAAGATGGTGCTGTTGAAAATACCTGAGAGGTAATTTCACCTGGTGTGTTGGAAACTCCTCCATAGAAACAGATGCCACCTCCATAAAAGATGGATGCAAAGGCAATGGCACACTTTTGGACACCAGGCTCATGCGGGCTCATGCCGCATCAGTTGCTGTACATGGGCTAGCCACAGCTTCACTGATGCAAGCCACTCAAAGGGCTGAAGCTGCGCGGAGACCATCCACATCCGCCAGACTTCAGAGAACAAAAGCGAACTGAGGCCGTGTGAAAGATGGGTCAACATATTCAACCCTTTTTTTGTAACATATTGCAACCACATTCCCCCTTGATTTCTTCGTTAAATAACCGTTAAATATGTGTTTGAACCATTTTAAACAGAACTTTTCTTGGTTTTTTCGTCAATCTTTCAGTGTGGGGCATTGGCTCCAACTTCTCCCGATGCCATCTGTTTACACCACGAAGCGTTTGGCATCGGCGAGGCAAACCTGGCACCGTGGCACGCAGCAGCTGAGAATGACTATGATCGTGAGAGTGACGATTACAAAAGTAAGGATCGTCATGCAAACCATGATTCAAAAAGAAATGATAACACATCTATTATTACAATATGATCACGCAGCATTCAACACATTCGAATACCGTGTGTTGCCATTCTAAGAGAGTGACCCCCATCACCAAGCCACGCCTAGGATCCCAGGATCCATCCCCCCAATACTTTGTCCCTAGAGGAATGTCGTCTTCCCCCAACTCATGGCAGGGCCTATGGGCCTATGTTACTTGATGGCTTAATGTTTCATGATTATGTATATATATACGTATGTATACTTTACTTTATCTAAAAATTAAATCTACTAATATACTTTCTGCTAGCATTAAAAAAAAAAACACATTTCCTGATTTCAAAAACCCCTCCTCATCGAAGGTCGAGAAATGCTCCGGAATCTCGGGTTGGGTATGATCCTGGCGATGCCGCAATGCCCACGGCGACGGGGGGATTTTCCATCACGCCGCCATGTTTGACTACCATAGCTATGGAAAATGGCCCATTTATAGATGGTTTACCTGGGTTTACCTATTAAAAATAGTGATTTTCTATAGCTATGTTGAATTACCAGAGGGTAGCTATTGAAAATGGTGATAGAAATAGTGGATTGACCTATTAATAGCATGGTGATTTTCCATAGTTTCTTGTATGTTTACCAGAGGGTACCAGAGGGTATTCCATTGAATGAGCATTTACAAACGGTTCATATTGTTCATTGGGCATGTCACATGCAGCCATGTTCCTTGTTGAGCATGACCTTGGACAGAGTGGAACTCACATCATTCAGTTGATACCCGACTCCACACGTGCATCAACGTAGATCTGGAAATCCATATGGTTATGGGATGTTATGGGTCAAAACCGTGGTACCCTAGGTCCTAGGTACCCTAAGTCATAGCTGATTTATGTATGGTTCCCCCCAATTGTTTATCCAAAGATGGGTCAATTCCCATAGCTTTTGACCCATGGCCCATCCCCATATGGTGGCTTTCCAATGGCTTTCCATAGGAAAATGATCAGTACCCACTCAGCATGAGTTCCTGTAGTATCTGTAGTCCATTCCCACTACGAAAAAATGTCCTGAACTGAAACCCTGGTTTAGTGGATTTATTCATGGTAGAAAAGCTAGCTGAAAGTTGAGGCTTAATCGGTTAATCCCATCCCCAGCAACTCCTCATGTTAATGAATAATGTTGGTCGATAGAGAAAATATCGAACCTTGGAGGCAAGGACCAACTCCCTCATCATCTTCAGCTGAATCTCGTACTGCTCCTGGTGAAATTGGAGAAACACATCATCAGCTCACGGCTCAGCACCCAGGTTACATACTTCTCATGTCACTGTAAGTTCTTGAGCTGCTAATGCATGTTGGCCACCTCCTGTGGCAGCCATGGGGGACAAAGGCGTGATTTGGATCTATCCCCACCCCTTGGTGCTCAGTTTTCCCAGTAAAAAGCACCCAGGTTCCCAAAACGAACGACAGCACACAACATTCACCACACCCAAAATGGATCGAAATGGATCGAAATGTGAATTTTAGACAGTTTTTGAGCCATACCGGCCATACCCTTTTGGTCTGATAATGGGGTATCCCGGTATCCCCAAAATTCACAACGGTTCATCATGTTCCCCATCAAAAATCGCTGTCTCAATGCCCCCTTTAATAGACACCCCGAGCTCCAAGCTCTCCGTCCTTGGTCTGACGCCTCAAAATCTCCATGCACTTGGGGTGCTCCCTCTCCTCCTTCTTCCAGATCTCCACACACTGCTGCGAGCAGCTCATGGCCTTTTCAGTCACAGGCATCTTGAACTTCATGAAGCACTCAGGGTTCTGCATCAGCAGCATGGTGTCCTGAAAAAAAAACTTCTGAGGGAGGTTGGATGAAGTTGGATGAAGTTGGATGAAGTTGGACGATGTTGGGATGTCGTCTCAACCAAAAAGTTGATCACCCAGAAATGCCGAGACTCTCAGTTGTCGTTCTTTTGTAGCAGTAAGGTCAAGGATGAGGCAGTTTCATTGCCCGATACTGAGACCAACCAAGGTCTAGTCTGTTTAGTCTCGTTAGCGATGCGATGGGCACCAAAAAAGGCTGCGTGCCATGATGGTGGTAATTAACTATGATTCTATGATAATCTGATATTTGTCCAGGCAAAGCCCCAACGGGCTGTCAAAATGTCTGTCTATACCTGGCCCATCATGGCCCATCGTTGCGCGTGGTGAGGGAGGTGCGTCACATAGCTAGAGGCATCTTTGAATGGTGTGCTCGCCTCCTGTGGGTAGAAGTCCCTGATTTGCAACGACAAACTATCTGATCATCGCGCAGTATCATGCAATTTCGCAAGATTCGAGGTTTTTCAGTACAAAATCCAACAGTTCATACAATGTGGGGCCCCCTAGTTATAAGTTGGCTTATAACCCCATCTAACTATGGTTATAACTACCATAAACCCTAGTTATTGTAGTTATGTTCACCAACTTAGCTATCTTGGCCCAACAGTTCATATTTCCAAGCCAGCGGCCAGTAACCTGATTTTTTTTTAAATGGCCCATTTATAGATGGTTTACCTGGGTTTACCTATTAAAAATAGTTATTTTCTATAGCTATGTTGAATTACCAGAGGGTAGCTATTGAAAATGACCATAGAAATGGTGGATTTACCCATTGAAAATGTGGTGATGTTCCATAGTTTCTTGTATGTTTACCAGAGGGTACCACTCTAATAAAGCGCGTCATCAACTGGTTTCATCTGTTTTCTATTTCGGGGCCCCAGCTCAAAACGGCAGGGCGAACCAGCCCCAAAAATGGGATGACCCCTGAGATGAAGCATGGAACTTTCTGTGGAGTTCCACATGGGACCAGAAATGTGGCAAAGCTGTGTTACTTTTCCTGGAAGAAACCTATGATGTTCCGGATTCTCACAGATAAAGTAAAACATGGTTGCTTTATCGTTGTTTGCGTTCTTGTTGTTGATGCATCACTATTGGTTCAACGTGATAAACCCAATTGTAAACCATCCCTAATATCACTATAACTGTGTGGTAACTATCCATCCCCAAATTGATGGTTTGTTTTTGGGTTGCCGACAATACAGTATATGGAGGTTTCCTGAAATAGGGGTACCCCCAAATCATCCATTTTAAAAGGATTTTCCAGACCATCCATTTTGGGGTACCCCCATTTTGGGAAACATCCATATATCAAGTGAAGTAAGTTCATATCCCATCTTTCAACTCACCCCCCACCTCCTCACTACAATAGTAGTCGCCATCTTGTGCGCACATGAAGTGTTGTTGGTTGCGGAACATCTGCGGCAACCACTCCTGCAAAATTTTTAAAAAATGGCAGAGCGTGCCCAATTTCGGAAGGGATGGAGAAGTCAATCAAGAACATCCAGGCAATATTTCGTAGCTCCCAATCAGATAGAAAAGTAATCCACCATTTTCATATAGCAATAATAAACCACCCATATTTTGATGGTTTATACCCCCATGATCCCCCATTACCATGCTTTGAGTAGGATTTTAGTTTTCAGTCTTTTTGAAGTCTTGGAAGTTCTACAGTAGCATGAAAATATCTGAACCTACCGTCCTTGATAAGTCCTGTGACAACATCATCAAATTTGCTCGGGCTGCCTAGCCCCCATACAGCAACCACCAAGATGTAATTCTTGAATCCCACAGCATGGGCTAGGACCCTTAAAACATTGCGGTGAATAGAAACCAAAGACTGTATTCAAAAAATAGGTTGGAGGACATCCCAACATGTTGTGATCTGCTCATTTTGGTATCGGTATCTTCACCACCGTCATGTCGAACAGCTAATCACCAAACAGTCTGGACAATTTACCATCTGGTTATTTAACGTAGCTTCGGAGAATTCGCTAAAAATTGTGATTTTTATTGGAAATTCATCTATAAACATTGTCAATGTTTGATAGTCCGCAAAAAATAAAAACTGTTTGCTGGTGATTTTCCGTTGCAAAAAAGGGTCACGGATTAGTTTTCCATCCAAGGTTGGGCATGTGTGTAGGTATAGTCGGTATAGTCAATCCCAAATCTGCTATCTTTGGCCATTACCCTCTGGTAAATTAACATAGACCCTGGCAGTTGTCGGGGTTGGAAGACTAGTTTCCATGAAAAACATTGGCTATTTTCAGGGTCCAACTGTTAATTTACCAGAGGGTAAACCCCACCATTCTTCATTTAAATCCCATTTACCAGAAGGTAAATCTCATTTTCCCAGATTGAAATCCCAAACCCCATTTAAATCCCACCATTCTTCTGTTAATTTACCAGAGGGTCAAACCTGACCCTTTTCCCGTTGACAAACCAACATGGTGGTGGCTCGGCCCGTCTCGGCACCGAGATTCATCTCGGTGCCGATGTTCTGGGAGGGGTGTCTCGTTGTTTTCGGAGGCACCATGCATAAAAAAGGGGATACCCGCTGGATGGTGATTTTTCAGGGAAAATCCATCTACCCTCTGGTAAACTGTTACATAGCTATGGAAAATCACCATTTTTCGTGGGAAAATCTACTATTAATGGCCATTTTCAATAGCTAGGTTAAATTACCAGAGGGTATTTCAATGGATGATTTTGACCCCCAGGACTTGGGAAACTTCCATACTGTCTGTGGATAAAAAATCAGATCCCCAAGCTGAACACTTCGGCCTCTCGGTCAGATGATTCCCCCAATACCATCAGTGTCATCCGTGACGTCCCGACGTGAGGTCTTTGTAACGCATCCAGATCTCTCCCTTTTTGCTGGTCAACTATCTCCTTTGTATAATCAATGGCCATTCCAGGAACCTAAATTGGAGGTACCTACCATATATAAGGCCTATTTTTCAGGCCTATGTAAGGGAATATTGCCCCAAAATATGGCCAGAAATATGGTACTAACGTACCTCCATTTTAGGATCCTGAAATTCCCATTGATATAATACCCTCTGGTAATAACCAACACTTTGCGAACTGGAAAATCATGGTTAAAATCACCAAATGTTTTTCCAGGGCAATGATCGAACTACTCCTATCCCCCTAATATCCAACACCCCCCTTAGAAACCATGGGAAAAAAATGCAAGTTCCACATGATTGGGACCATTTGGGGGGTGTTTAATATTAGGGGGAGGGGATAAACATGGATTTAACTGGGCCACAAGAAAACCTGGCAGTAACCGAAATTTCTACAGGCTGTCCTGCAGAGCGGCCTGGCACTTGTCGTATTCCAGGTGGCTACTGAGCGCGGTACAGAGAGTGCCCGCATAGCAAACGCCGTACTCCTGGAAAATGTTCGGACTCGATGTTAAGGGGATTTCACCAAGAAGAAACAAAGAAATCATGGGGGTTGAAGACATTTTTCTGGGATTCAAATGGAGATTTTCGTGGGAACAGGGATTGAACAACAAACCAGGGGCATTCAAATTGGAATATCATGGGGTTTTTAAAGGATTTTAAGGGGATGTTGTCCGGGATGAAATGACATAGTGACATACTTGTCTAATCCGCACTACAGTGGTAAATTAACCATTAACCAAATGGGGATCGTCTAATCGCAATTATCCGAATGTTAAGATGGGAATGTTCAGATGTGGATAACACATGTTAACAATTTCTTGGGGATATCTAGCCATAGAGATCTACTGGGATTTTTTTTTGAGACCAACAAACCATGGATTTTCTTGACCAACTGTAGGTTTTGCAAACGGGAATATATAATGGGATGAATAATGATGAATAGATCAGTAAAATGGGTGCTGATCTAGGTGGAGTTCACTAGATGAATGTATTTCACCATTCTATAGACCATAGCAGCCCCATATCCCCGCTTGAACTGGGCTGTGATCCCATGGTTTCAGTTAAATCATCGCCCCAGCTACACCCAAAATGATCATCAGCAAACCCCCTGACAGAACATGGCCAGCAAAATGTCCTAGCGTAAATAGGCATCTAGGGAAAAATCGCAGAACTATGCAGAACTGGGAAATTTGACAAACTCTGCAGTTTCGAAGTTTTGGGGTCCTAAATTTCGATCCATGCTTAATCCATGCTCATTTACAACAACCCCAACACTCTCCAGGCATGCTCTCGCTGCAGGGGTGATACTCCGCGTCTAGAGCACCAAAAATGGATTCCGATGATCTTGTTGAATCACATGCAGCGATACTCTGAGTTTTGATCAGGATTTCCCTGCTCTTGCATTACCACCCATGTGAGTATGGGTGAAGTCATTTGTTCCCCTTAAAACCTTAAAATTGGACGATGATGGAAGTGGTTCGTTCAAAAAAATTGAACAAAAACCAAACCTGTCCTGATTTCACGGGAGGTAACATGGATGTGCATTCCAGCAAGCAACTGGTTCATGACCATGGTACCCACACTTCTTAGCATCACCCAATTGCTGGGTCTGAGGATCAGCATGGCTGCTATCCACTCATCTCCAATTGCTGGGCAAAAATGCTACGTTGAATCCTAGTTTTGCTGCTTCAACTCGCAATTTGCTGTGTAAGGACTGCACTTCCTACTCAACTACCCTGTAAAGTAACATCGCCATGGAAAATGCCCATATAGTTCGATGATTTACCTCTTACAAATGGTCAATCAGAAATCCATCATTTACTTCGATGCTTTTGCAAACTGAACCTCCGTTGATAATGGATTTTCCCATGAATTTCCCATTAAAACCATTGAGAAACTTCAGTTTTCCCACGTTTTTTCCCGCCCTCCGCGTCCTTATCGAAGGCGGCCAAGCCTGCAATGCAGTCGGGCTGCCCACAGAACTCGTCCAGGCCCTGGTGGGTCTTCTGTTGCACCGACGCAATGGCCTTGTCCTTTTTGTACCGCTCCGGTGGAACGGGGTGGAACGGCTGTTTGAAACGCTAATTTTCATCGCATGGCTGGTTGGTGGTTTGAACCCTACCCCTCTGAAAAATGATGGAGTTCGTCGGTTGGGGTTATTGTTCCCAATATATGGAAAAATAAGAAATGTTCCAAACCACCAACCAGATGGGTTTGTCTGAAAATCTAAAGTAGAAACCTAAATTCATTGGTGAATCGTCATTTTCCCTCTTTCTAAAGCACCATTTGGGTGGTATACACCATTTTCAGAAAGATCCAAATCATCCATAAAGTGGGAGTTGATCGCTTTTTTCCTGGAATGCAAAACAAAGCATAGTGGGAAAGTAATCCCTGGTCCATAAGTTGTGTTTTCTGTCGGCGACTGCTGCTTTTTTCAAGAAATTGATGTGGATGCCACGGGGGAACCCCTAAACTCTTGCAAAGAGGCAGATAAATCATGATTTGGGCCAAGCCTCAATAGGAAAAACTCGTAAGTACATAACTAGAAAAACATATAGGGAAAAAAACATGTTTACCTGTGGGACAATCATCTATCAATGGGACCTGTGAAACTGCTGGAAAATCCAGCTAAATGGATAACTCGGACTCTGCCAGGATGTCGCTTCAATGATGTTTCCCCCCCTGGTGGTCTCCAGGTGTCCATTTGGGTGTGTCTGAAAATAGTGTACCCCTAAACCCAATGGTTAATGATCATTATCCCTATTAAATGGCTATAATTGGGAATATACCCTATTTTCAGACAAACCCATTTTTTTCGATCCATTGCTGTCCTTTGCAGAGCGGATCAAGGAAGAGTGCATCAGCTCCTGCATCGGCGAGGCGAGGCCCAACTGGAACAGGGAAAGTGGGACTTCAACTACCGAAAACCAGAAATCTGACCAAAAGGCAACTTTCTGCAATCATAAACCTGGGATTCGCCCATCAGTGGTGATTTAAGCGTGCAAAACATTCGACTCAACCAACAAAAACATTGCCGGAAGGGCTCCATAGGACCAAATGGCCCTGGACATTGCTGTAGAGTGTGGCCTACTGGGTTTGAAAGCGCAGGTTTCAAGAGGTCGAAGTATGATTTTCTGCTCCATCCTCCCGCCATGCAGGCTACCCGAGAGTCATGTTCTGCACAGAAAAAGGGACCCCAACCTATCTGAAATCCTTCCTTCAAAGTCCGGTTTAGATTTCTTCATTTTGGGCTCCCATATCTTGGGGTAGTCTATCATCGATCTACTCCACCCCGGCCTGCACCAAAGGCTTATGCACGGTCTCCAAGAACTCCAGCAACCCCCAGGCGGCGAAAGACGCCAGCGCCTCTGGGTCAAAGACTTTGCCGCACTTGCCCTGCAACTCTCCTGGAGGTGACCGTCCCACCCCAGTGTGACTCATGGATTCGCCACGGGGTGTGGATTCTACCAGGCTTGATGAAATGGTTTGTTGTTTTCACTGGGCTAAACAACGACCAAGTCATCAAACATGGATCCCCAGAGGGGATCCCCTCATGGGATAGCATTGATGTGGCTGGTTTGCCATCTCCGCGGATCACTTTTTTGATCACATACCCCATACCCCCCGAACGATCCATCCCGCAATGTATTGGATCGATCCATGACTCGGGGTCCGAGTTAAAAATTGGCATCCCATTGCATCTCCATCTCTATGGGTATGAGTCAAAACCTTGGTACCCTAGTGAACCCCAAATAACTGGTAAATGGATGTTCATCCCCCCAAATATAGCAAGATTGGTTTTGATACATCCCCATATAACAATGGTTTAAACCCCAATTTAATCATGGTGGACCTCCTACAGTACTGTGATGGAATTTTTAGGGGAACCCGCCTGCCATCCGCGCAGCATCCATGCAGTGCCCTGTGGTATCCATCACCTCCTTTCCTCAGGCTCACGTGATATGTCTATATATTTCCTATACAAAGCCATGAAAGAATACTTGGCATGGCTTAAAACATATCAAAACCTCGTAAAACGGGGTGATGAATGGTCACCTTGCAGGGGCAACCCTATCTACATAAATATGGGTGTGTCATGGTGTGTCTGAACATCAGGGATACCCTATCTACATAAATTGATGGGAAAATTGCTCATCAACCACTCAATTTCAGGGGAACTTTGGGGATATTTTCAGACTTACCCTCTGGTAAACTAACATAGCTATTGAAAATGACCAGTTATAGTGGATTTTCCCATTGAAAATGGTGATTTTCCATAGTTATGTTAGTTTACCAGAGGGTATGTCCTATGTGTATGCTGAGAATCGGCCCTTCACTTGAGGAAAAAAATGCTCATTGGATACCCTGAGGCCCTACATAGGACCTGGTGTCACAAGATCTCCCATTACAAGCTCCATGGTGATGGGGATGTCCAATTCCCATGTTTGATTACCGGAGGCTAATTTCAAGAAATGGTGATGGGTGAAGTTTGCGCATCAACAAAGGGCTGTTTCTTCTACAGGCTGCTTCATTGATGCCAGATCAAACTTCGGAGCCCAAAAAAATAGCAGAGCAAATCCCAAATGAAAAGAAACATAGCGCCGCGCAATTGATGACTTACTGGTGCTAAACGTAGGGAATGGATGGGAATGGGGGAATGGGATGATTATTGATAGTTATTGTGGATCATTCCCTCATTCCCTGCTAAGCACCAGTAAGATGATAGCAAAGTAAAATGAAAGTATTGGAAGAAAGCGGAGAACCGCATGAATCCTCATCACATTGCTAGCCTAACTCGAGCAGAACTGCCAACTTACCCAGCGCTGAATCATCTGAAAGCCTGAGATGTTCCCTTTTTTGACGCTTCAGAATGACGTCAAGAAAAGAACGCAACTCCCACCACCATCATCAGCTTGCCCCAATCCCACACCCGGCCGTTCCAAGCCCAGTGGCCATGTTGTTTGATCCACTCCAATGCTCCATCCAATGGATCAAAGGGCGCCGGCTGATCAAAGCGCTGCGCCGTTGCCAAGCCCAGGCCCAATGCTACGGCGCGCAGCATGCGGGACATATCGAAGGAACGGGGCCGATCTAAATTGGCGGATTTTTGTCCGAAAGGCGCCAGAGGGCACGAGACTCAAAAGCTTGGGCCCAGCGGAGATTCACGACAGGAGCCCGATTTTTTTAGTTGACGTATACCTTCTGGTAATTTTAACATGCGTATGGAAAAACACAATTTCAAATGGGTAAATTCTCGAACTCGATGGGCCACCTACATCATAGCTACGCAACAAATTGCCGGAAGCTGTACCCCATTTTCAGACCCAAAAAAAACCGTGTATCAAGCCTAGGCCACGCGTTTCAGGCCGTTATCCAGTTTCCTTGGTCCGCAGATGACAGCTGCGGGGGCGGTGCGTAGAAATTGGGTCTGGAAATAGGTGATTAACCACCTAACTGGCTATTTTAATATATTTTAATAAGGAAAATAGTGATTCACCAATGGTTTTAGTGGTACCCCATTTTCAGACAAACCCAATTCTATCTTTAAGCGGAAACGGAACAAACCTCCAGATCTACAGATTCCTGTAGACTTGGCTCAAGGGAAAAGATACGGGAAACTATACTGTACTTGGTGGGAAAACCATGGTTTCAACCGCAAATAACAGCAAAATGTTCCCTTCAATTTTGTCAACCAGTCCATTGAAAGTCACGATAAATTGATATTATGCAATTCCATGATTGGTGATATTAACTCCCACTTTCTCATGGTTTGATGGCAGATTCTATGCTGCGCCGTCCATGCTGAAAAACAAAATCTGATAGATCTATGAAAGTTCGTAATAGTACGCAGGTTCCAGACATTGTAATCATCCAAAATTATCCACAAATCATCCCCAAAATCATCCCCAAATCATCCCAAAATTATCCACAAATCATCCCAAAATCATCCCCAAATCATCCCAAAATCATCCCAAATCATCCCAAAATCATCCCAAAATTATCCACAAATCATCCCAAAATCATCCCCAAATCATCCCAAAATCATCCCAAATCATCCCAAAATCATCCCAAATGATCCACAAATCATCCCAAATTCATCCTCTGTCGCTCCAGTTCTCCATCTCTCCAAGTGGCTGCACGGTGATCTTGCCATCTTCCAAGGTCCAGGTTTCATTGCAGACCTTCTCCACGAAATCCATCTTGGGCTCGATCATCAGGATGCCTTGGCAGATTGGATTGCAAAGGGCTGGAAATCGCCTGGGAAAAGCGGGAAAAGCCAGGTGTGGAAATGCTGAAATGGTGGGGGAATCGGGGAAAGGCTGGGGAAAAGCTCAGGAAATGGTCGGAAAAAGCTGGGGAAAAGTTGGGGGAAGGCTGGGGAAAGGCTGAAATGGCCGAGAAATGCTGCGTAAATGCTGGGGAAAAACTGGGGAAATGGTGGAAAACATGCTGAAAGGTCACCAAGAAGACATTTAGACATAAAGAACTTGTAGTAGTTTAAACAGAAGCACCAGGAATGGTGGTGGGTTAGTCGTTGATGTCCTTTCAGCACACATGGGTTGAATAGAACAAAATGGGAATGTGCCCAAAAACGGGACCCAAAGGCCTTTGTGGCTCCTATATAATGGTAATTTTGAATGTAACCAAAAAGAATTTGAAATGGAAAAACATCGTTGGGTGTGTGTCCAAAACGGGGCTTGGGTACTAATTGATTCCCAAGGCTGGGTAAAGCAAAACATTTGGGCAGCTGCCATTGCAAGAGAAGTAGAATGCTAAGACCGGGGTGAAAAAGTGGGAATGGATCGGGATATGTCAGTGATGTAATTGATGACAATTCCCAGACAAGATTTAAGGCCATCTTGGACAATATCCCTAATACCTAGGCATGGTGTTTGATGATATCGTTTCAAGGTTGCTCCAAATGATGCATGTAGATGTCCGATTCAGACTTTAGACACCGTCGGCGTTTCAGTAGAGAACTTGGTGAAGCGGAGCGCTTTCAAAATGCCACATGTAAACCGGCATTATCTTGCAGAAAGATTTGATGCGAGTGGTTAGTGCTTCAAATGGAGCCACAAATGATGGAGAATAAGATAATATATATATATTATACATATAATATATACATATATATATATGCATATAATATATACATATATATATATGCATATTTATAATTATGGGTGACCATTTACATGCCTTTGTTCCATCCAAAATGTTGATGCGTAATGTTTTGCTGCTGCGCAAGACAACGATTCTGATATCTCCTGGTATTTGAGCACGGTTGCAGGTGAAATTCAACCTACCAAACAGCCAACTAGGGTTCTGGAAAACAGGGCGAAATGACCGACATGTTACCTGGAATACGGCCCACCAGTGCAGCGACCCACAACAATGAGGGGCTCTAGCTACCAAATAATCTTGATGGGCGTTCCACTCTGGCTGTTGATGGGCGTCTACCCAATTGGAATTGTAGCACCTGCATTCATGGCATTTTTACCCTATCGGTTAAGCCCCATCATACTGGGGCCCCATGCCCACATGGTTGAATACTAAAAATGACCCATTTGTTTGACTCCGTTGGGGGCTCCAAATTTTGAGCCATACCGGCCATAGCCCTCAATCTAACATAGCTGCCTCAGTTCGATGATTTTCCCCATGGAAAACAATGGTGATTTGCCTGCCCCATCCACCATGACTTCCCAAGAGACCACCCCGGAAGTTGTTCAGCGCCTGATTAGGGGCTTAAAACACAACGAAACTTGTGGATCAGGACATCAAAACAAGATCAACCAATGATGCTGGGAACTTGTTTCAACATGTTGAAAAACATTGAAAAACACTATATACATCCAAATGAATATGTCTGAAAACAGGGAAAAAAAAACACCTCCCAAATGGATCCAAATGGCTATTCTAACTGTGAAAATGATGATCAACCCATGGATGTGATGCTTTTTCTCCACGTGCCGCACCTTGGACAGAGCCTCAACCGTCTCCACATCCAAGTAGTTGGTGGGTTCGTCCACTGCGATGAAATGAGGCTTGGTCCAGAACCTGCAGCACTGGCAATTGTTTTTATGTTTTTTCCCATCAAAAACATGGCAAAGGTCTGAGACAATTACAGAATTACTGGCAAAAAAATACTGGCATAATTACTGTATACATGCATGCAATGATAAGCTTTTGTAGGCATGCATTTCTTGCTGGCCGCTATCTGGGGATCAAAATCTATTCGAGTGCAGGTCAAGCCACAAGAGTCGCACCCAGATGCTCTTGACATACCCGAAATACCCAAGATGCCAGGAATAGAAATGCTGGGATGTTTCCACTACACTCTGCTTTCAATATCTGATGGCCACTCTTGTGATTTGCGGCGGATAGATTCGTTCAATCCAACCGACAAATCTACTCCCAACCACAGGCTTCGCACTGGCGAGTAACATGGCGGCCAAAGACAATCTCACCTGGTGAGCTATGCCAGCTACCCTCTGGTAAACTAACATAGCTATGGAAAACCACCATTTTTAATGGGTAAATCCACTATAAATGGCAATTTTCAATAGCTACGTTAAATTACCAGAGGGTATGCGATCATCGGGACTGAATGGGGATATGATCAGCACCAGCTGTGCGGCAAGAAGTTCTTGGCCATATGACCAACGAAAAAAGGAAAAGTGTCCAAGACAATCAAATGCTACCAGCAATACCCTCTGGTAATTTGACGTAGCTATTGAAAATGGCCATTTAAATAGTGAGTTTTCCCATTAAAAATTGTGATTTTCCATAGCTATGTTAAATTACCAGAGGGTAAGTTTACAAGATTTCTGGAGAATCCTTAAGGTGTCCAAGACATCACCTGACGAGTCCATCGTGATTTTCTTCCCCACCGTTTTGGCAGAAAATCCCACCTTTTTGGCGGGCAATTTTTAAACCCAAAAGAATGGATCACCAATTGGTTCAGAACGTGGTACCCTCTGGTAACATACAAAAAACTATGGAAAATCACCATTTTTAATGGGAAAACTCACTATAAATTGCCATTTTCAATAGCTATGTAACAAATGACCAGAGGGTAAATCCAAGTTCATAACATTTCATAACCATCCCCAATGACTTACCATGGGTGGAATTCAAACCATCCCCAACTGCTAGGGGAAAAAAGTTGCATTTGGTAAACACAACATGACCAAAGAAAGAGCTACCCACCTTCTGTCCGGCAGAGAAGCCGCGGATTTGCTGGTTGCAGCACATCTCCTGAAACGAAACTGGGAGAATCATCCAAGGTATAAAGATGATGGAAGATGGATAGAAAAGGATGAAATCCAATGCGGATCGTCATTCAAGGTAAAAATAAAGAACAAAAAATAGAACAACTACAGGCACCTGGATGCAAATTGAAGGCCTTCAAATCAATTGCAACGCATTTCCCTCTCTTTGGTGGCTTCCCTCAGCATTCTGAAGCCATCACCTTCCCTCCAACCTTTTCAGTCGATTACATTCATCACTCTTTGGTATCAAATGGCAGCAACTGTTCCGTTCACTTGACCCATACCGTTCTTTGATGCAAACCCTTCGTCCTATTGGTTCTTAACAACCCAAAACCTAAAGAATTGCTGGCACTATATGGCAATACAGGCATTTTATTGGAAACCTGATGCCACGAAACCAACAAATTAGATCAAATTAGTCATAGTGAATTCAATTCTATCCATATCGCCACTTTTAGTGATTGAATTGTGTAAATTTAGCCTAAAACCATCTGATTTTGGGCCGGTTTCCTCTATGAACTATCATCAACAGCGGCGCCTCATCAATACCAAAGGCCTCGCAATGCTTCACGATCTCTCCTTAGCGTCAAGCTTTGGGGTTTCAAACCACCCAAAAATAGGGGTTGAAACCACCAGGTGTGGGTTTCTCCAAACACTAGGAATACCCTTAAATGGAGATTGGAATAAGTTGTTTTCAAACAAACCCATACAGTAAGCCACAAAAAATATTTTTTGAACCACCAAAAACAGGGTTGGAACCATTGGGCGAGAGGTGTTACATCAGCAAAAATGGCGATGCGTCACCGACACCAGCAACGATGTAATTGTTGGGGAGATGCCTGTGAGGTAGTTCCGCTGGTCACATCCTGAATATGAAGAGCAGGGGCAATCTGTTGAATCTTTGGGACGAGTATATCCCATTGTATCCCATATCATATCCCATCATATCCCATTACATCCCCACAATTGCTGGAGTGATACCCATCTGGCTGACCTCCCCCTTTCACCAAACATAAGTTACCCTCCGCTAACCCAACGCGGCTTGCTCGAAACTCCACCATCTGGTTCTTGTTTTTTCCCAGCTATACACCTTCATTTACACCAAAATATTCAATTGCTTTCTTTGATGACACCGGATGACAAGTCCAAAATCAGCTTCGGTGGTATCCCCAACGGCCGCAACGTTTTGTTTTCACAAGTCTTTCTGAAGCGTGCTGCGAAGCCAAGCGCTGGAAACGCCTCAGCTGGGTTTCCTTGAGTTAAATGGCCGCAAATCCTGTTGAACCTGACCTGGCTCTGCGACATTTTGACTTCCAAATGTGTTTCGCGCCACAACGGCGTGCACTTCTTCAACATCTCAACTTCCAAAATGCTCCAAGAATGTTGTGTTTTGTACATTTTGACTTGGAAGTTTGACATCTCAGGACTCAGGTCCTAAAAGTGCTCCGAAGCTGAATTGCTTTGTAATTGTTTGCTTGGACCTGTGCTTCGCACCACAGCGACGTGCGCTTTTTCGACAGCCTGACTTCCAAAAGTGCTCCGACGTTGAAATGTTTTTAGCTTTTTCACCTTCCAAATGTGCTTCGCGCCACAACGGCGTTTGGACAGCAGGCCGATGCTCTTGTATGTCAGAATATGTCAGAGGTAGATATCAGTTAGTGCCTTGGATTTTCGTACTCCTTTCAACCCGGACATGCGATGGTTTCTACTTTTACTTTGTAGAAACCAATGCCCGGCTTGCCCACCTTGGGGTCCATCCAAGTGACAGGACCCCAGTGCTTACTTCCCTCAGGGAGAGCACTGCTCTCCTTTTTCAAAAAAAGCTTGCCGAGTTTCCAGCAACCCTTCGGGTGGAGCCTCACCATAAAGTTTTGATGCCCCAACCACGGGCTCTTCTTGTTATGGTGACCACCCGGCCAGCGACAAGCTGTTTCAGCTCCTGCATCAGGAGCCGCGGAGGTTATTTGGTACAAAACGCAATTGAGGGGGTGTTCCTACCTTGTTCTCCAGACAACAGTCCCGTCACGTTTTTTCTTGGGGTCTGACCTCGTTCTCCAATGCCGCACTTGTTTTTTAATCGCTAAATGCTTTATGTGCGATGCCTACCTCGTTCTCGGGGTGCTCCTACCCCATTTTACAACCTAACAATGATGTTTTCGACAAACCGGGGCACGCCGCAATACTATTCTCCGTTTAACCAAATAAAAGCCGTTGCTCAATAGCTTAGTCGGTTCAGGTTTCAAGCAGGCACTACACTCACTGGCGCACCTAGAAATTCACTCACTTACGCACCTGGGAAATGCACTCACTCGCGCACCTAGAAAATCACTTACTTACGCACCTGGGTCTCCATTTTATACGTAAATTACCAGGAAATTACGCTATCACGCATTGCAAACAAAGCGCCACGAAACCTTTAGGGATTTTAACTTGTTGCATTTTATACGTAAATTACCAGGAAATTACGCTATCACGCGTTGCAAACAAAGAGCCACGACACCTTTAGGGTTTATATCTTGCTGCATTTTTTACGTAAATTACCAGGAAATTAAGCTATCACGCGTTATAAACAAAGAGCCACGACACCTTTAGGGTTTATATCTTGTTGCATTTTATACGTAAATTACCAGGAAATTACGCTATCACACATTGCAAACAAAGAGCCACGACACCTTTAGGGTTTATATCTTGTTGCACTTGATGTACGAAGAGCCACGACACCTTTAGGGTTTATATCTTGTTGCACTTGATGTAAGAAGAGCCACGACACCTTTAGGGTTTATATCTTGTCTCACTTGATGTAAGAAGAGCCACGACACCTTTAGGGTTTATATCTTGTTGCACTTGATGTAAGAAGAGCCACGACACCTTTAGGGTTTATACCTTGTTGCACTTGATGTAAGAAGAGCCACGACACCTTTAGGGTTTATATGTTGTTGAACTTGGTGTAAGAAGAGCCACGACACCTTTAGGGTTTATAGCTTGTCGCACTTAATGTAAGGAGAGCCACGACACCTTTAGGGTTTGTATCTTGTTGCACTTGATGAAAGAAGAGCCACGACACCTTTAGGGTTTATATCTTGTTGCACTTGATGTAAGAAGAGCCACGACACCTTTAGGGTTTATATCTTGTTGCACTTAATGTAAGGAGAGCCACGACACCTTTAGGGTTTATAGCTTGTCGCACTTGATGTACGAAGAGCCACGACACCTTTGGGGATTATATCTTGTTGCACTTGATGTAAGAAGAGCCACGACACCTTTAGGGTTTATATCTTGTTGAAATTGATGTAAGAGGTGCAACGACACTTTAGGGTTTATATCTTGTTGCACTTGATGTAAGAAGAGCCACGACACCTTTAGGGTTTATATCTTGTTGCACTTGATGTAAGAAGAGCCACGACACCTTTAGGGTTTATATCTTGTTGCACTTAATGTAAGGAGAGCCACGACACCTTTAGGATTCATACCTTGTTGCATTTGATGTAAGAAGAGCCACGACACCTTTAGGGTTTATATGTTGTTGAACTTGATGTAAGAAGAGCCACGACACCTTTAGGGTTTATATGTTGTTGCACTTGATGTAAGAAGAGCTACGACACCTTCAAGGTTTATACCTTGTTGCACTTTTTGTAAGAAGAGCCACGACACCTTTAGGGTTTACATGTTGTTGAACTTGATGTAAGAAGAGCCGCGACACCTTTAGGGTTCATATCTTGTTGCACTTAATTTCAGAAGAGCCACGACACCTTTAGGGTTTGTATCTTGTTGCACTTGATGTAAGAAGAGCCACGACACCTTTAGGTTTTTACACCTTGTTGCACTTGATGTAAGAAGAGCCACGACACCTTTAGGGTTTTTATGTTGTTGAACTTGATGTAAGAAGAGCCACGTTGCACTTGATGTACGAAGAGACACCTTTAGGGTTTATATCTTGTTGCACTTGATGTAAGAAGAGCCACGACACCTTTAGGGTTTATATCTTGTTGCACTTGATGTACGAAGAGCCACGACACCTTTGGGGTTTATATCTTGTTGCACTTGATGTAAGAAGAGCCACGACACCTTTAGGGTTTATATCTTGTTGCACTTGATGTAAGAAGAGCCACGACACCTTTAGGGTTTATATCTTGTTGCACTTAATGTAAGGAGAGCCACGACACCTTTAGGGTTTATAGCTTGTCGCACTTGATGTACGAAGAGCCACGACACCTTTGGGGATTATATCTTGTTGCACTTGATGTAAGAAGAGCCACGACACCTTTAGGGTTTATATCTTGTTGAAATTGATGTAAGAGGAGCAACGACACTTTAGGGTTTATATCTTGTTGCACTTGATGTAAGGAGAGCCACGACACCTTTAGGGTTTATATCTTGTTGCACTTGATGTAAGAAGAGCCACGACACCTTTAGGGTTTATATCTTGCTGCACTTGATGTAAGAAGAGCCACGACACCTTTAGGGTTCATACCTTGTTGCACTTGATGTAAGAAGAGCCACGACACCTTTAGGGTTTATATCTTGTTGCACTTTATGTAAGATGAGCCGCGACACCTTTAGGGTTTATATCTTGTTGCACTTAATGTAAGGAGAGCCACGACACCTTTAGGGTTTATATCTTGTTGCACTTGATGTACGAAGAGCCACGACACCTTTGGGGTTTATATCTTGTTGCACTTGATGTAAGAAGAGCCACGACACCTTTAGGGTTTATATGTTGTTGAACTTGATGTAAGAAGAGCCACGACACCTTTAGGGTTTATAGCTTGTCGCACCTCGATGTAAGGAGAGCCACGACACCTTTAGGGTTTATATTTTGTTGCACTTGATGTAAGAAGAGCCACGACACCTTTAGGGTTCATACCTTGTTGCACATGATGTAAGAAGAGCCACGACACCTTTAGGGTCTATATCTTATTGCACTTGATGTAAGAAGAGCCACGACACCTTTAGGGTTTATATCTGGTTGCACTTGATGTAAGAAGAGCCACGACACCTTTAGGGTTTATATGTTGTTGAACTTGATGTAAGAAGAGCCGCGACACCTTTAGGGTTTATATCTTGTTGCACTTAATGTAAGGAGAGCCACGACACCTTTAGGGTTTGTATCTTGTTGCACTTGATGTAAGGAGAGCCACGACACCTTTAGGGTTTATACCTTGTTGCACTTGATGTAGGAAGAGCCACGACACCTTTAGGGTTTCTATCTTGTTGCACTTGCAAGTAGAGGTAGAAGTGGAAGATTCTCAGGTGCATAAGCGAGAGGATTTTCAGGTGCACAAGCGAGACGATTCTCAGGTGCACAAGCGAGTACCATGCCTTTCAAGCACAAGCTGTTGTTGCCAAATAAAATGGATGACTTCATCTGTCCACCCACCATCTGTCCGCGCGGGTCTCGGCAGGGATGATCATCTCCACCGTGTCTTGCTCCTCCTGCCCGATATTAAGGTGACAGAAATTCTTGTGTGGTTGACCAGCAATATCAGCTTCCTTTGTCACTGCACAGTCCGAGGCTCCTGTGGTGGAGGAGGAGCTGGTGACACGGGTGCAGGCGAGGATGATCCTCTAACATATCGACTGGACACCTCTCCTGCCTCGCCGGGGTTTGATTTTTTTTTGAGATTTTGGGACTCCTGATCTTTCTTGATTCTATCAGAATCATATCGTCATGTATTCCCCCATTCCTTATATTCATGTCACTTCCTGCCTCTTAACGGTGCCTGCCTTCCCGCTCGCCACGCAGAGTGCAAAGAGCATGCGGGAGAAGTGGCCAAGGTTCTGCCGACACAGTGGAAAGTCCCTATCCGACTGTGCACACGGCAAACAGTATTACTTACTACACGCAATGGACATTGGCAAAGCGGGCGGTGCCATGTGAAGGTTCGTACTTCCTTGCTATGTGTAAGAATAGGGTATCGGTAGGCAGGTAAAGGTTTCCAAAATGTTCCATGCAAATTTGATCACCCCAAGTCCATACGCTACATCCGTCCTGAGCATGTGGGTGGTTCCATGCTTCCTTGTGCCGCTCAAAACAACCACCGGCAGAAGTGTCAAACCTACGATATCCCAGTAGTGAACCATCAGCACCCCTCTTGCTGGTGGACCCTTTGGTGAATTCCAAAAAGGCAAATTTCTTTACACATATCCAAATAAGAAATTGCCCGTTTTGGGGAACCCTCATATTGTGGGATTTTCACCAGCTCCAAAAAAGGTCTTGGGAAAATGTTGATGACAATGATTTCCTGAGTCAGAACCCTCGGACTGAACTGTTAGAACCCCTTTTGTGGGAGGACCCCTTAGTGAGCCCCACAAAAGCTATTCTTTATGCAGATCGTAGTAACGGAGTGACCAGTTCGGGGGACCTTTCCATTTTGGGATTTATCGTCAGCTTGAACATTCTCAAAACATGGTGTTTCATCCTATTTCTATCGTTGTGTATGTTACTTGGGGGCCGTTCTGACCCACCCAGCACGGCAATGGTTTAAAGGTTTTGCTGTTTGGGCATCTCATCCGGGGTGAGCACGCATCCATGCCACCACGCGCTGATACTCACAGAGCAAATAACTGACTCCGTCTGGTCGGAGCAACAAATTCTTCAGTTCCTCTTTGCATTGCTTGATCTGCCGTGTATCTCCACGACGCACTGTCAAATCCGGATGCGACAGCAACAGATGCTGGAGCTCCCTAGTATGCTTTAAAAAAACTGGTGTGTTTTAAAAAAACTGGTGTGTTTCCAAAGAATTGCTTGCGTGGAAGAGGCCCACAGGCCCACAGGAAACTTGTACAACCAGTTAAGGCCACGGCGGCTCCCAGGCCCCGCCAACAAGTGTCTAAATGCTTGGGGTAAGTATGGTGGACAACCGCGAGGGCCAACCAAAATTGAACAGACAGATAAAGTCCAATCCCCGGGATCCGTTGAAGGTCGGAAAAATGTCAGATTTGGGTCTCCACTGTGCCCCATCCTTCCATGATATGTTCTTGAAGTTGTTGTTGGCTAAAAGGGAGGTCCGGGCTTGAGTGCGGCCCAACTGGCGAAAAATATTTCCCTGTAACCTGACTGGCATATTACCATGCACAAACCTATCAGAGACATGACGTCTGTCTTGCCGGGTCACAGCTTTAAAAATGTTTGCCAATGACCATGACTCCAGGTTGCGGATCACATCGGCCGCTTCCAGCAATGTTACCAGAAAATCTGGCGCGGCAAAATAAGTCGAAAAAAAAGAATTGCCCAGGCCAGCTCCGGCAAGGAGTCTATGGCCCTGAATGTGACCTGGATCCGCCTCGACCTGCTCCAGACATCAAAATAAACTTCGCTCAGCGCCTTTTCAATGGAAATATTGCTCTCGGGGCCGGTCCGCGAAGTCAATAACAACCCGCTTGTTCTTCAAAGTGCGGGGAATCGGGATCTCTTTGTCCCTCAGCATTGCATATAAGCACATGTCAAAAAAGGATCTCAAGTGATCCGTTCTTTACCCAGCCAACTGCGCGCAGTCCATGTCCCATCCCACGCTTGTTGAACCTGACCTGGCTCTGCACCAAAGCCTCCCGGAACCTTGTCCGGAACCCTGTTGAACCTGACTTGGCTTTGCACCAAGGCTTCCTGGAACCTGCTCCGGTACCTTTTCCGGAAGCCGGTTGAACTTGACCTGGCTGTGCACCAAAGCCTCCCCGACCTTCTCCGGAACCTTCTCCGGAACCCTGTTCAACCTGACTTGGCTTTGCACCAAGGCTTCCTGCTTCCTGGAACCTTCTCCAGAACCTTTTTCCGGAACCCTGTTGAATTTGACCTGGCTGTGCACCAAAGCCTCCCAGACCTTCTCCGTAACCTTCCGGAACCTTCTCCGGAACCTCGTTGAACCTGACCCGGCGCCTGCACCAGTGCACACCGGAGCTATTCTGGGCTGAAGACCTTATTAGCTTACGCTGTTGGGGAAGAAAACACTATACCACCATTCT
>CAMXCT020005968.1:43943-111443 GCA_947184155.2 Cladocopium goreaui | reverse complement strand
CATCTATAGAATGATCTATAGTCATCTATAGAATGATCTATATATATCTATATATATAATCAGTTTGGAAACTCCTGCCCCCTACTGTTCCAGGGAGTCTGTTGCTGTCCAAGGGTCGAAGTATGGCCCTAGGGTCTTCAAGTGGTCCTGCTTCATGTAGGCCACCTCAGGTGGATTGGATGGAGAAATGAGGATAAAATCAGATAAACCATGGCAAATTATGACCAATGATATCCAATTTGATGTTATAATGGGAACGAAAAATCATGGGTTTTTTGTTCCTTAAGCAATGGTCAATGGGAAAATCCATGCTACAATTTCGGTACATTCAATGGGTTTTTTTCCGTTAGAAAGGGCTATCCCTTCGCAGAAAGTCCCGGACGCAGTGCTACTACTTTCGTAAGATTTCCGGTGTAAAATGCATAGCTGGTTGGTGGTATACCTACTCCTCTGAAAAATATGAGTTCATCAGTTGGGATGATGAAATTCCCATATATGAAATTGAAAATAAAAGATCTTTGAAACCACCAAGCAGATAGAGTTTTTCCTACCACTATCCATAGAAAAGGAAGACTGGAGATGTAAAAAATTCGCGGACCCACAAAAAGGAACCCACTGGAATCATCCCGTAGGAGTTGCCCATAAATTTTGTCGGCCCAAAAAGTCACCCAGACTCGTTCCCTTCTACTTGTTGATGGTGATTCCCTGTCGATGATGACAATCCTCATTGGTCCTGTGAGTTTTTTCTAGTAACCCCCAAAAAGATCGAAAGAGGCAGAACCCTTTTTTCCAGGATCTGACAACGATGACGCTTTGCCAACTTCCAGGGGTTTCCAACGTTTCGGACTTTGGGGCTTGCGACAAAATCCCATGATTCAGTATCAACAGCAGTGTTTGCACTCAGATGGCAGTGTGTCAAAACCTTGTACCCCTGGTGAACATCAAAATAGCTGGTAAATGGATGTTCATCCCATTAAAAATGGTATTAATAGGTATTGATCCATACCCAGATGTGTCCCCAGCTTTTTTTGGCCAAGTGACACGCAGATTGCAGTGCCTGGTAATCTCTCCCAGCTTGCCATCCTCGCGGACAGGGGATGATCCCAGGGACTTAGCACTCAAATAACTTTGGTTTATAGGGAATTACCAGGTAATATATATATATATCTATATATATATATATATCTATCTATCTATAGTTAATGGGCTTATAAGCCATTTCTAGGTATATAATATATCTATAGTTAATGGGCTTATAAGCCATTTCTAGGTATATAATATATCTATAGTTAATGGGCTTATAAGCCATTTATAGGTATATAATATATCTATAGTTAATGGGCTTATAAGCCATTTATAGGTATATAATATATCTATAGTTGATGGGCTTATAAGCCATTTATAACTGGAGGCACCACCTTGTACTACACGCCAGTTATACAGTAATACATGTTTTTTTTTGCACCAGTACTACAGTGTTACAGGGCTCAGTAGCCACTTACGGGGATGCATAGCCAACGGGCCAGCTTGCCTCCATAGATCCAGACTCAGATAACAGTGAACAACAGGGTTCCTCATTCTTCCTTTATAAACATCACCCTATGGGCATTATTCTGGCTAAATTGTAATGATCACCAACCTGACATCAGGTTATTTAGGGATCTCTATACCCATCACTATCCATTCACGTCAGACGACGTGGTGACACGAGGTCGTGACTGTCATTCTGGTGACTATTCAGAAGTGTATTCAGACTACAAAACCACATAGAAATAATGCATGTTTAACATGTTGAAGAATCCGGATTGTGAAAAAATATTCCCAAATAAAAGTATCGTATGTCCCCAAACTATCAACATGTCCCAAATAATCATAGATGTTTCGAAAAATGTTTCTATACATCTATGTATATGTATATATATATATGTACATATATAAATATATATCATACTTTTCAAGTCCCCCGCAATCAAATTCGTTCGGCTCAAAACGTTCGACCCAAAAAAAAATCGATCCACCTTGTTCTCAGTGGGGTTCATCTCGCTACAGATCAACGTCATCAGGGTCGACTTGCCGCAACCGTTGCGGCCACAGATCCTGATCCGGGTGATCCGTTGGTTCGGTGGTTCGGGATTGGGATATTATCTATGTTATCTATAGTATTACTGTATATATATATATATATTTACGTGTTTTTCTATATATATATATGTCATGTACTGATTTATCTAATTGTTTAATTTGTCTCTTTCTGTATTTGTCTATATATGTATGTTGTTTAATTGTTTATATGAAAATTGCCATGTCTTGGGTCCGTGAAAAATCTAGGATCAGTTAATAGAATACTCCAAATACCAGGGTGTGCTGAATCGCCACGGCGTTTGGGGCTGTTTCTCAAATGGGTTCAGCTAGAACCTGCACACGCACCAAAGAAAAATGCAGCGGGGTCTGTTTCAGCAATGAAAACCAAATGATTTGGGGGAAGCATGAAACAACCAGTTCTCGACTTTCCATCCCACACCTGCCAAGTCTGAGATGGCAAATATGTGAAGTCTCCGGTTTACGAGCAAGCAGTTCTCGAGTCTGCCTCAAGGTTTTCCCCCTTGGGAAAACCGCATCTGCCAAGCATCGCAACTCGAGATCCCAGCGACAGCTTGCCGGCAACATCTGAAATGAGGTAGTCCTTGTCCTACCGACGCTGCAGGAGAGGCACTGACGCAACACTTCAGCTTGTGCTGAAAAACAGACTTTGTAATGTTAGTAAAGCAAAAGGATCCACCATCCCCAAATTTACTATATTTTGATGGTGTGCCGGACCGTATACACCATCAAAATATGGATGGTATATTATTGCTTTACTAACATGAAAGATTTTTGGCTTCCATACCAGCTGCATTTAAACCCATTGGTTTCTGTTCGCATCTCCGGCCTTGCCATAGCGGAAGGAGAGGTTCTTGAACTCGATCACAGCCTGGTGAAGTTACTCAAAAACCTCCCTCGCATCACTTGGTTTAGTCGGATCATGCTGGATTACAAATCCTTGTGACCCAACAAGCTTATGATTGGTTTGGTTGACTTCAGCTACGTCTTAAAGCATCCGTTGTCGCTTCCTTTTTGAACAATAACCCCTGTAGGAGATGATCTGTCCATGTTAATCTAGCATTTGGATGCATTTGGCCAGAAAAAAGAAAAAAAACACGAAACCCAGTAAAACCATGGTGTATCATGGTCAAAAATTCACATCCTCTCATTCAAAAAAAACAAAAAAAACTGCAAAATCGTGGCCTCAAAAGTCCAACTAACCTGCATCACAACTGGGCCCAGTTTATCTTCGGAATCACGAAGTTGGTGAACATAACTCCCATTGTTTCGGAAGCGCTCAGTTGGTAGATAAATATCTATACTAAAAAAGGTGAATTTTTAATCCAACTCCATTTTCCAACTTATAAAAATCACCATGGAATATCATCACTTATTAATATATCATCCAACTTATATATCCATGATATATCCATCACTTAATATAACATTCATCACCATTAAGTATAGATACTCTATGGAATGATCATGGGAAAGCACCCTCTGGAGCTGGCCCCGACCTTAGAGCTGGACTTCACACCCTCCACGGAGCCGGGAATGGGGAAGCTGATCCTGGGCCCGGGTGTTGGAGATGGAAAATCACCATTTTAATGGGGTAAATATGAAGAATTCATAGGCAAATTATGGTAAATTCCGATGATTTACCTGAAATTTCAGCATGTTTCAGCGAAGTAGATCATAAATCATCCATTTCTATGGGCCATGTTCCGTGGCTGTGCTGAATAACCAGAGGGCCACTAAATGTAAATAGTAAAGTGGTACAGTATGTTTTATATGAACAACTGGAATCCAAAAGAGGGAAGGTGAAGCACCCATTTTTGAGGGATTGAATTGATTTCACCAACGAAAACTAGGGATCGAAGTTCGAAGCAACAAAAAAACGTATTAATCTGATGAAACTCTATGGATTTTACAACAAATTTAGAGGCCATAATATCCATCCCATACCCTGAGAATCCAAATATGAAAATCTTTATGAAAAATGGATTGATGTACGCTCTGGTAATTTATCATAGCTATTGAAAATGGCCCATAGAAATAGTTGATTTACCTACTAAAGATGGTGATTTTCCATAGTTTGTTGTATGTTTACCAGAGGGTAAACCCCCCTGAAATCCCAAAAAACAGGGAGGAATCGGAGCCAGGTCACTTGGGAGGACCGGCGATGGGCGCTTGAACGGCCACCTTCTTCTCCTCCGCACCCTCTTCGCCCTCTTCCTCCTGGGGAAGGTTGGAAAGTCATATGGCGAAAACAAGACATGGCCATATCTGTAAGGGTATAAATTGTTGTCATATGGCAGTGTGTCAAAACCTTGTACCCCTTCTGTTCACATCAAAATAGCTGGTAAATGGATGTTCATCCCATTAAAAATTGTATTAATAGGTATTGATCCATACCCATATGTATCTAAAATCTAAACGTTATATCCAAATGAAGTTGAAGATCTTTACGAACCTGCTCCAATGTATAAATTCACACACCGCCGACCAAAGTTCCTCAAAGCTCATGGCCGAAGGTAGGACGAATTGGAGTCCGACTGTCTCCCAAACGCCACCCAGTAGCTTCAAGATTATTGAAAGATATTGAAAGTACCCTCTAGTAAACTAACATAACTATGGAAAATCACCATGTTTAATGGGAAAACTCACTGTAAATGGCCATTTTCAATAGCTACGTTAGTTTACCAGAGGGTAGAGGCAATCGACTCAATGCAGAACAATCATCGATCTCTCTTAACCAGCATTCGAAGCACCAAGGGTGACCTTAGTCAACTCATGAAGGTCACTCAACTACATCCTTCAAAAATAGGACAGTGTCGAACTCAGAAGGATCCAAAATCACCTCAGACTTTCTTCGAATCTCACCCCGTTCCCCATCAGAACCAGGATCCATGGCGGAATCCCGTCCTCATCCAACTTCAGGTTTCCACTCAACAGGGCCTCAATGTCATCTGCCTTGATGCCCTTGGCCATGACGAAGGCGTCAAAGTTTCCTTCCTCGGCGCAGACAGTTTATACATCATCTATGAAGCTGATAATGTGGGTAAAACAATGTCATTTGCACCATCCCCCAGTCAGAACACCATTTAAAAATAGGTGGTACTGTATAAACCATTCCCAGTCATGGGCGGTTTGTACCATTGTTTTACCCACATTCCACATTAATATACATTAATATGAAATAGCTCCCAGACACCTCTGGTTTCGTACTGAATCTATTCATTTTCGGGGTCATGGCAGACCTGGTGGACCTGGTAAACCTGGACCTTGGAAATCCACCATGTGGTCCAAACACCCAAAGCGAAAAGGGGGGTAAATTGAGTAAATAAAGAGGTGAAAATGACCTACCCGGCCTGGTAAACATACAAAAAACTATGGAAAGATCCACCATTTTTAATGGGAAAATCCACTATTTCTATGGCCATGTTCAATAGCTATGTAACTGTAAAAACTCCTGCAGTAAAACCATGTAGTGTGCATATCATCGTACTACTCTGTAGCGTTGGTTCAAAAGTGCTAGCAGCTTAGCGGATTTTACCCCATTGTCGGTTGACCTGGTAAAATACAGGTTATCAGCCGTAGTCTCACTACTTTGCTATGGGGACCCCAACCGACCTTCCTCTCGCCGTTCCAGGGTCAGGTCCATCGGCTGTCGCTGTGCCCAATGTGGCCGGGGGCAACCCCGAGCCGATGGATGACGAAACAATGTTCCAACCCGTTGTAGCGTACTTCACCTTCATACAAAACAACCTTTCCCAAATCACCAGCGGGAACACCCTGCAAGTCATGAGGGAAGCTGAACAGAGGCACCTTCAGATAATGCATGGAGTAGTTGACGCAATTCGAAACGAATGGTCAAGTAGGCTCGTAATGCAGGAGCAGGAGTATGAGCAAAGGTTGCAGGAGGTTGAAGGTAAGGCCATCAGTGCCGTCAACGAGGAAAGGAAACGAGGCGACGAGTTAGAGGTCAGGTTAAATCAGGCTCAGGCATCGCATGACAAGAGAGTAGAGGATTTCAAGGTAGAGGCAAACACAAAGCATGATCAGAAAATTGCAGAGGAAAGGCAACGTATCACTAGTGAATTCGAAGCTTCCTATGCACAGACCGTTGAACATGCTAAGAATGCCATAGCTGCCACAAAGAAGCAATATGAAGATCAGGCTGCAATTGATCAGGCCAGGCTCATCAGTTTGAGGACCGAGTTCGAGAACTACAAGAAGGAGATGGCCGATAAGATCAACGAGGCAGCGGCTCAGAACCTTAGCCTTCAGGACCAAATCGATGACCTTCAGGAGCAGTTAAAGCATGTTGCCAAAGCGCAGCATGCCTCCGTTCCGAAAGCATCCGTCCAGAACGCTGAGCCGGCCGCTACCACTAGCGTGCCCCACTTCAATATTGCCACTCCCAAAGCATCCGATGCACAGGCTGCCAAAGGCAGTGATGAGCCGATTCATGAGTTGAAAACGCCTGCAGTGTTGGCACAAGAAGCAAAGGCCAAGTTGGACGAGCTGCTCAAAGGTGGCAGTCCCAAGCAAAAGCCGGCTGTCGGCAACGACCAGCCCCAATTGCCAACGCAGTCAGGGTTTTTCACTCCCACTGAAGCTATCAAAACTCCCCCAAATGACTCTCCTAAGAGCGTAACCAAGCAACAGCAAGTGATGGGTCCCTCAGATCTTATTGAATTGGTAAAAGCCTTAACCCAAAGGGAAGAAAAGGATAAGCCAAAAACTAAGGAGGCCGAAATCATCAAGCTGAACAACATGCCCGCTCCGGAGTCGTATAGGACTTGGAAAAATCATGTCAGGGATGAAGTGAAAAGCTGTTCAGATCGCCCGGATGAGGCATGGCTCTGGCTCAATGAGGTGTATGATCAAGAGTGCACCAGAGAGCAGTTGGAGAAGAAACTCCAAGATCCTGGAAAGTTCCTCACGCTGGATACAAAGTTATCAGCAGCGCTCACACGCTCAGCCGGAGGGGACCTCGCAACTAGGATCCTGAATTTCAAAGAGCAGCAATCCCGAAAAGGCATCCAGGTCAGGGGAAGGTATGTTCTGCTCATGTTCGAGGACTACTTCAAGACATCAGAAGAAGCAGGTAGCCTTTACAGAGTAGAAGATCTTTTGGGTGTTGTCAAAGTAGGCGATACTGTCCAGGATCTCAGAAGATTCATCAACAAATGGGATGCTACCCTAGCTGGCATGGCTGTCACCCCCGATGATGCTGTGTTAAGGGACATCTTGTTGAGGCAGATCCGTCCAAGTCAGTTGCTGAAATATGACATCGAGATGTTTGATCGTGCACATGAGAAATCCCATGAAAAGTCTTATAGTTTTCTTCACCAATCCATGAAGAACTTGATCGACCGTGAACGATTAAGGGAGAACAGGAACCGCATCGCGGAGAAGAACAAGGCTGGGATCAAGGACACGAAGGCCGCACCCGCCAAAGGCGATGGTCGCGGTGGCCG
Source organism: Cladocopium goreaui (assembly GCA_947184155.2). Classification (NCBI taxonomy): domain Eukaryota; class Dinophyceae; order Suessiales; family Symbiodiniaceae; genus Cladocopium; species Cladocopium goreaui. Next base: position 103,875 of record CAMXCT020005968.1, on the reverse strand, counting down.
AAAGGGCTCCCCAAGTCGTGGTAGATCGCAGGAACGAGGTGGCAAAGGTGACAAGATTTGCTATAAGTTCCAAAAGGGCACCTGTGATAAGGGGAAGAAGTGTCCATTTAAGCATGTCAAGGATGATAAATCTCGAACTCAATCACCCAGAAGAACCAAGACACGTTCACCATCAAGGGGCAACAAAGATGATAAGGGGAAGAAAATGTCCAAGGAAGAAATGGCCAAAACCCCATGTATCTATCACGCCCAGGGAAAGTGCAGACGTGGTGACAAATGTTTTTATAAGCATGATGACAAAGCTGCTGCCGCCACCAAAGACACCAAAAGGGCCAATTCACCTGCTCCCAAGAAGAAGAGCAAGGATTCCACAGCCGCTCCATGCCTGATCCAGAAGTTTGCATGCATCGTCCGAAAACAGCCGAAGGCAACTTCGTGCTCTGATGAGTCAAGTGTCAGCATGAAGCGTCTTAGATTCCGAAAGGCCCCACATGTGATCGAGGTGAAAGCAGTTGGTCATCAAGTCCCAGTCAAGCACCGTCCAAGAGAGTTCACTAAGGTGTACAAGACAGCTGAAGACGTTCCAGTTTCATCCAAGGTTGAACAACATGAGGCTCAGGTTCGTGCAAGACAGCTTCAGGAAACTGTGAAACTTCATGATTCAGATGTTGCACCTAGTTGTGGGTTTTGTTGTTGGAATGAGGACACACGTGACATCACATGCAAAGAGTGCAGGTTCATTAGCGGTCCCAAAGCTCTTAGAGACATTGGTCGCTTCCCGTCAATTGCCACAGCCGCGCCAAAGGCCGGCGTTAGTTGGCTTGTCGACTCAGGTAGTGAATCCGATCTTGTGTCCAAGGGTATGTTGAGGGACGTTAGCGCCAAGAACTGCCGTGCAACCGAGCATCCGATTTCCTTAGTCACAGCCAACGGTTCGACTGAGGCCAATGAGGTTGCTGACGTCAAGTTGTCCGCATTGCCAGATCCTGTGCATCCGTATGTACTTGATCATACCCCAGCTGTGCTCTCCGTAGGAACGAGATGTGTAGATCAGGGTTACAGTTTCGTATGGCCTGCCAATGGCAAACCAATCTTAGTCCGTCCAGATGACAAGGTCGTCCAGCTCAAGATCGAAGGTCATGTCCCAATCTTGGATGATAGTTGCAAGGTTTATCCCAAAGATCAATTTCAAAAGGATAAGCACCTCAAAAAGTTGTTTGCAATGCCGACCTCACGGTCGAGCTCGAAAGCCAAGCGGGACGAAGCCCAAGATGAAGAGCAATTGGACGAGCTGGTGGAGGATGACGCTCAGCAGGAGTACATCCGAAGCCGCAAGACTGAGGATCTGTTGGCTGAAGCTGCAAGTACCCAACATCAGTACACGCATTTCCCCAAGAACCCCTTTTGCAGAACCTGCCAACGAGCAAGGATGATGGCACCTCAGGCACGAAAGAAAGGTGGTCAGAAGAGAATCGAAACTGAAGTGTTTGGTGACCACGTCATTGGGGATCATGTCATCATCAAGAAAAACGTAGAAGAGGGTTTCAGGGGGGAGCAAGTTGCGTTGGTGTTGAAAGATCTGCACACTCAATATCGGTATGTCTACCCTAGCCAATCCAAGGATTCACAAAGTTGTGTTGATGGTTTGAATCACTTCATTGGATCAAAGGATGATGTTCAAGTTGTGTATACTGACAATTCCCCAGAATTGATCAGGGCCATCAAGGATTTGGGTTACAGACACCAAACTTCCATTGAATATGTAGATTCATCAAAGTCTTTTGCTGAGCGCGAAGTTCGTCAGATGTTGGAAGGTGCCCGGAGCAACTTGTTGCAATCAGGACTTCCTTTGAAGATGTGGCCCTTGGCCATGCAGCATCACGCGACCGCGATCAATGCAAGCCCCCAGCTTGACGGCAGTGAATCCCCATGGCAACTCAGGTTTGGTGAAGAGTTCCCTGCAATGCACATTCCATTTGGTGCCAAAGTGTTGTTCTGGAATAACCCCAAGAGGTTGGATAACACATCAGGTAAGCTCTCCCCAACAGCAAATGAAGGAATTTTCCTTGGGTATTACATCCAACCAGGTCATGATTGGAAGGGTGAATACTTAGTTGCCAAGTTGGAAGCCGCAGATTATCATGTCAACTGGGGTGCACTGACAATCCAAAGAACAAAGAGGTTGGAATTGCCATCCGAGGGTTTCATCTTTCCTTTGAAAGCTCTGATTGACTCGAAAGCACCCAAAGCCGATCGCCTCGAGGACCAGGTCATTCCGAAGACACCCAAAGCTGTGCCTCTTGAGTCCAGTTTGCATCCGCCACAAGATGAGTATGAATACGAGCCAGGTACGCCTCTACCAGCCGACAGCGATGTCGAGCCTGATGCACCCGAAGCGCCCGTATTTCCAGATCTCAAATTGACCCCCAAAGGTGAAATTATTCCAGATGGACATCATTGGGATGGTCACCGGATTGTACGTAACTACAAAGGTTCAAAGCGTCCGGAGGGGATCGACTCAGAACTGTGGAAGATGTTAGGACCCCAAGATAGGAAGTTGATCATCGAGGAAGAAGCAAAGAAAGCAGCCAAGGAGCAGGAGGAAAAGCCAGCATCGTCATCTGGCAGCAAGGGCAAAAAGAAGAAATCTTCACCGGCCCGGCTTGAGGCAACTCAATGCCCTCCTGCAACTGCAAAGCTCGTAGGCAATGTTTGGGAAATTATTCCAGCCACTTCCCAAAAGTTTTCCGTGCCGGCAATGCCAAAAACTGCCGCGCCTGCCACAATTGAGCACCGGCCTCGAGTTAGAGAGCTCGTCAGAGAGAAGATCAAGGAACTTGAGTTCAAGGTCGCACTCGAGCTTTTCGCTTCAGTTGCTAGGCTTGTATCAAAAGATGAGATTGCCAGCAACCCCAAGGCCAAGGCCGCCCTTGATAAGGAGTGGGATAATCTCCGTAATAAGGGTGTTTGGGATGAGAAGCGTGTTCGTGAATGCCGCGACATAGTAGCTGAGGCTCGTCGCAATGGCCAAACTGTGCACCTAGGTCGAATCTTTGAGGCTTGCTATGAGAAGGGTTCTGAATTGCCTGAATCAGACCCTCGCCGGAAGTTCAAGGGTAGGACGGTTTTCCAAGGGAACAATGTCAGGGACGAGAATTCCGATCACGCACTCTTCAACGAGTTAGGCTCTTCCCCAGCATCCATGGAAGCAGCAAAGCTGCTAGATGCTTTCGGTAGTCAGCCCGGATTCTCCAAACAGCAGGCAGATGCAATCCAAGCCTACATACAAGCCCTCTTCACAGGGGTGCCCACATGGTTGTCACTTCCACGCAACAGATGGCCCAAAGATTGGGAGAAAAAGTATTGGCAACCCATGGTTCCTATGTTACTTGCCCTTTATGGTCATCCTGATAGTGGGGGTATTTGGGAAAATCATCTCAATAGCCGTGTGGTAAAACAGGGTTGGAAGCAAATTTTACCTGACATTTGGCATTCAATTTTTCATCATCAAGAGCTCAACTGTCTTTTGGTTGTGTATGTAGATGACTTCAAGATGGCTGGCCCTACCGCCAATCTGGAAAAGGCATGGGCAAGCGTCAAGGCTGCAGTGAACATTGGTGATCCTGAGCCGTATGACCGCTACTTTGGCTGTATGCATCGTGAATTTCAAAACATCCGGTTGCCTTCGCAGGCACACCCTTTTGCATTCGCCTTTGAAGCCAAGAAGTCAGCAGCCGCACAACACAGAACACAAGACTGGTGGGAACATGATGAAACTAACATGGCATGGATCAGACACCACATACAACCCCGAAAAAGATTGTACCAGCCGGTTGATGAGGGGGGAGATGTAACTTGTCAAAACACGAGTCGCATAACTTTCTTTGACAAAAAGGTCACATTGAAAAGTTGTCCTAGCATCACCGACGGGAACAATCAGGGGGGCTATGATGTTTATACAGATGATTGGAAAACATCTAGCAGTCAAACAAACGAATTCTGGACAGGAAAAACAGTTTTCTGTTATGGACAGGACGGACCTGACAAATTCAAGCAGTTTGCAATGGCAAGCAAAGCCAGACCAGGACCACATCGCGACAAACGCGAGGCTAAAAAGGAAGCCAAGGCCTCTAAGTTCAGGGGGGTTGAACACGCTGTGAAGAACAAAGCTGGCGTCATGGCCAAGCCCGTGAACTTAGTGAGGTATGACATGAGTGATTTCCTGGGGTCCTGTGTAGAAAATTACTGTAGTCTTGCAAAAGTCAGTCCATCGTCCTTAAAAGAGGTGCCAACACCATTCACAGATGCTGGCATCGCACGGCCCACACTCAGTGAAGATGAAAAGCCTGGCAAACTCCAGCCAGTGGCCAGCAAGATCTTGATGAAGATACTATTTGCCGCCAGAATGGCAAGGTTCGATTTGCTACGTGCCACACAAAGCTTAGCATCAAGAGTGACAAAATGGTCCATAGAATGCGATGTTGCCTTGCACAGATTGGTGTCATACATTCATTGTACAAAGCACCACTTTCTAGAGGGTTTCATTGGGGATGCCTTTGACGAATGCCAACTCTGGCTTTTTGCCGACGCAGACCATGCAGGCGAACATGATAGCAAGAGTACCACTGGCAGTGCCATTGTGCTTGTAGGCCCCAACACGTATTACCCCTTAAATGCATTCAGTAAGAAACAAACGGTTGTTGCCATATCTTCAACTGAGGCTGAGGTAGTTGCCGCAAATCACAGCATGAGAGCTGAAGGCATTCCAATGCTGGCCCTGTTTGAGCAGTTGAACCTTTTCAAGAAGCTACAGGGTAAACCAGCTCGCGACGCCGCGAAGCCCCAAGAAGATGCCGTGTTCACTAGGATCGACCCCGAAATTGATGAAATCCGTAATGGGAACGTCGATACGGGTTGTAGTGCTGCGGATATCAACTCCCTCAAGGCTAGTTTCCCTGAATTTTATCAAGTTAAATTTATGGAGGACAACCAAGCGACTATCACAGTCATGTCCACCGGTTCATCAGCATCCATGAGACATATGAACAAAACGCAAAACATCAACTTCAAATGGTTGAAACAACAATTTGAAAGTAAACAGTTCGATCTTCTCAACGTAGGAACCAGTTTCCAAGTTGCAGACATTCTTACAAAACCTTTTACCCGACCAGCCCTTTGGTTGCATGCCATTCATCTCATTGGCATTGGTCCGACAAAGGTGGAAGAAGCAGCAGCCCGCCACACCGCGGTGCCGAACTCCACTAAGGTGCCAAAACTAGCAACCGCTGCCGGGAATCAGGGGGGCTCCCAAAAGTCTTTTAAGCCCAGAATGTTGATCGAATTTTGCTGCTCTGACGATTCAAAGCTTAGTACCCCAAGAAAGTCCAATGAAGATTGCCACTGCATTAGGGTTACCGAAAAAGAAGATGGTACCACTAACAGCTGTCGGCAACGGCTAGCCTCCCAAGTCCAAGATTTCAGAAATGATTTCAATGACGGCACTTTGATACTCTATGCATCGTTGCCTTGCGTTGGAGGTAGCCCATGGGGGAATGTGAATGGCCTTACTGTTGAGGGTCAAGAAAGAATCAAAGAGCAACAAAAACAGTTTACCAAGTTGTTCAAATCTTTTGTCAAACTTGTGGATGAAGTTCATGATGAACGAACCTTGATAGCATTCGAACTGTCCAAGAATTGCAAATATTGGAGATGGCCGATGGTTAGAAAATTCCTCATAGAACGTTCCATGACTACTCATCATTTTGATGGTTGTATGTTGGGTGTTCTTGGAAACAACGGTCAACCAATGAAGAAAAGTTGGACTATTGCAGGAAACTTCAAAGAACTCGCTGTGTTAGACTCATTCAAATGTGATGGCAAACATGAGCATGATCAAAGTAGGGGCAAAGCTCTTAAACTTGCTGAGAACTATACCTTCAAGTTGACCGACATGCTCCATGAGTGTTTCCGGGTAGCTGTGGTGGGCCAAACATCCAAAAGGATTTCACCCGCTGTCATTCGTGCCTGTCCTGCTAAAATGGCTGACTCGCGATATGCCACAGCACACCCGGCCAGCCGCGAGGCTGCGCTCGAAGCCACACGTGAGGCTAACAAAGAAGCATGGTTGCTCCTTCACAATCGCATTTTGTATGCATTGGCCATGCGCAATGAAGGTGAGAATCAGGCTGCTCAGGACCTCGTGGATGGATTGATGACTGAATGGACGCCGGCTTCGGCCCTGAGGTTCTATGGTCGAGAGGATCCGCTTGCAGAATACCTTAGCTTCTGCTTTTTGCCAAAGGAGTCCCACATTGAAAAGATCATGTTGCCAGAGATGCCTGTCAGTGAAGTAATCTGGATCTTAGTCTCTGACTCGTCATGTGCATTGATCACAGGGCGTAGGAAAACACTTAAGAAGTTTGACCTGTCCGAGCATTACCGGCAGCGCAAACCTAAGTATGTGACTGAGTTCATCCATGAGATGCTTTGGGGCAAAACTCTGCAGAAGCTGGTCAAGCGTGGGATTGAATTGGCCGCGGACGCCCGCGAGCGCTACCCTGATGCACGCATCAACCTGCATTTGTCCTGGTTCGGAAATGAATTGGTAGGAGAGGATGGGATCGCCCAAAATCCAAATTGGCCGTACGACGGCCCCAACGGGCACTGGCCCACGATCCTGGATGATTGTGAGCGCCACTTGACTTGGTACATCAACAAGGCCCGTGAGTTGGATTTGCAGTCGGCCGGTCTCACGACCGCGCCTTGGTCCGCTGATTATGGCATCCATCCTATCTTTGACCAGTTCTTTGATGTATTGGAGCCTCGATTTAAAGCTCTTACCAGCAGCCTGCAAGGGCTTGCCAATCCGAAGTATCCGTGGCTGAAAGCAAAGGGGTACGCCGATGCAATGGAATTCAGAGACCAGTGGCATTTCGCCAACTCTGAAGAAAATCGCACGCGTCTTGCTGCCTATTGGACAGCTACCCTTTTCGCAATTGATTGCGGCTGGCGGGTTGGTCGGATTGGTTTGCAGCTTACTGAGTGTGGCCAGGAAACATGGGATGATTTGCGGAGGAACATGAGCGCCGTCCTGGACGAGCTGCCAAGATCCTATCAGGAGACATGTGCAAACATCACCAAGTTGCTTTTTGGAGAGTCCCGAAGACACATCACGCCGACGGGCAGGTCATTCACCAAGGAGGACGTCGAAGCTCAACAACCAGACACCGAGGACTACATCGACACCAAGACGTTGCCTTCTGGCACGTTTGCTGAGCCTCCCAAAGATGACCCTCCAAAGGCCGCCGGCGACGGCGAGCCCGCTGCATCCAGCAGAGCAACAATCCTGGTCCAAACGGCTGAGGTCATGTTGAAGTCGCGACCGAAAGCAGCACCAGCACCAGTGGATGAGCCCGCAGATGACAAGAGAGCCACATCCAGCCAGTACCAGCCGCGGGCAACCGCGCGCTTAGAGGAACATGCATCCGGCCACGTGAAAGCATATTGGATGGAAGAGCATTTGCCTGAATACCAATATACAATGGTGACCAATGCAGACGGGGATGATGTGCCCGGGATCCTCTTTGAAGGTACGGCTTATGAGCTGGAGCTGATATCGGCATCCGACGTTGAGACCATTGCAGGCCAGACTCGCGTCGACAAGAAATTCTCCGATTTTGCAACTCGTGTCAACAAAGTTTGCAGGGGGCATGGATCCTGTTCCAAGGTGCCAATGGACAAAGACCTTTGGACTGACTTGGAGGATTTTGCCAAAGCCTTCCGCAAGGAAGTGCCCCCAGATGTGTTCATCACCGTCGCAAACCTGTTTGGCACCGCAATGAAGATCGACAAGCATGGCAAGAGTAGGTTCCAATTCTTGTGTGCAAAGATCTCCCATTTTCCTGTCGACAATGGCCTAGGCATGCCGTATTACCCTGTGAAAATCCGTGCAATTCAGGGTCACTCCGAAGCTGCCTTGAAAACCGCCGGGGGCCTTTATGCCAATTCAACCATGGTGTATTGCTCAAACCAAGTATCCCCCGAGCGAAAAGCCGCCTTCACTGGCGTGCCCTTGTGTGCCATGACTGAGGTCCCTGAAATTGTTTTTCATCGTACGATGAGAAGCAGTTGGAAGAGCATCGCACAGAACGGCCTGATCCCAGGCGGCGGTGACACAGTCGACAGTGGCCGTGCTCATATCTACATGGCAGAACACTGTATCGGCACACAGGGATATCGATCTGGATTAAGAGCAAAATGTCCAGTCGAAGTCAAAGTCGCAATGCGGCAAGCAGTTGAAGATGGTGTCATCTTTAGTCGCACAGAAATGGATGGTATTTTGTGTTCAGAACGCATCCCACCGCAGTTTCTGGTCGGCATCTCAGAAGATGGACAGGTGCTTTGGTCCCGCGCCGAGAGCAATCTCGAGCCCAGTTCATGGACAGGCGCGGAATCAGCCTCAGCACCAAGATCCACAGCGGTCACCCTGACTGCCCGAGATGATGCAAATGACGACCCAATGGATGACACCAGCACGGGGCGACCCGATGCCACGTCCACTGATAATGCAGCCACTGCACCAATGCAAGTTGACCAGCCGTCCGCAAGGACGCGCCGTGTTTACATTGCACCAAAGTACTGCGAACCTTTCATGGGCTCATGCCCCCTCTGCCAGGTTGAGTACGTCAGTGGCCAAGTGACATGCACCACATGTGGATATGAGCCACTCCCAGTGGACGAAAGTGGCGAAACAAAAGAGGCCGACAGATCCAACAGAAGGACCCGCATCCTTGAACGGCGAATGCAGAGTCTCGCCGGGTTCGGAATGTATGGGAAGATGAGCGGCACCTTGTTGACGGCTTTGACAAATGAGCAAGCCGATCTTCTTCGCCGGGAACTGGGCCCCAGGGGAATCACATCCGTGGAATCAGCAGTCCTCAAAGACTGCCGCGATAGGCATCGACGTGCAAAAGCGCTGGGATATGAGGATGTGGAAGACAGATTCGCCAGCGATGTCACTTTTTGCGACCGCATCCACGGTGAGGGGAAGGGCCTGCAGGATTGTATCTTTGATGATATGTTTGCATACGGCAACCTCCCCGATCCCCCAAGGACTAGAGCTCAGGTCTCGGCTGGCGTCGCCGCCAATGCCCAAAATGAAAGCTGCTTATCCAAGCTGATTTTCATGTCACAGCCCCGAGGCGTGGATGGGTTCCCAGTTGAGTTCCGCAAAACATGGAAAAAGGTCTGGGGTTTTATGTTCGGCCGCCACGTTTTTACAGAGGATGAATATGTCAGCTACATCGGCCGTCGTGGCGCATACCGTGGCCTGTTGACCTGGAAGGGCACTGTCCAAGTTCCTTTTGATGGCACTCTTGAATTCCTCGAAAAGGTGTATGAGGAAAACCTTCCATTGGTTCGGGGCAACCTTGAACGCAAAGAGAAGCAGAGCGCCGCAGCAAAGGCTGGAGGTCCTGGAGGTCACAAGGCCGACCCCACGGTCGCGCCCACTGCTGAGCGAAAGCGCAAAGCCGAAGCTGATGCATCCGCCACCGCAAATGCTGACACAGCCGCCTCAAGCTCTGCTCGCGCAGACGCCTCGCACGCTGATGCCCCAGTTGATCCCAACAATGCACCATTTCTTGCACCCGAACCACCAACATCCAAAGCAGGAGCACGACCATTCTTGGAGCCTGAGACGCCGCCTACTGCAAAAGCAGCAAGCACAGTCACATCGAAGGCTGCAAGCTCCGGTCGCCCGGATGCCTCTTGGAGTTGGAATCGTGATCACTATGGTGCACGCCGAGAATGGAGTTTCTGGCGTGGGGCTTGGTATTACCGTGACGAGGCCGGCGGCCGGTGGATCTATTGGAACCGCAGGTAGACGATGATTTTCTTTTGTAGCATAGCGCAAGATGCGGCATGGTAATGTGCCTTCCTTGCAAAGCTGCGCTGGGTTTTACGGGCTTGAGCTTTTTATAGGGACCTTTGAAAGACTGCACAAAATGTTCAAAACCAACTAAAGAAATTTGGCTACCCGCGAGGGTATGCTTTTCTGGGTTATTCGTTCTCCGCAGTCGTCCCTGCTCGCCCGAGGGGGGTGTAAAAACTCCTGCAGTAAAACCATGTAGTGTACATATCATCGTACTACTCTGTAGCGTTGGTTCAAAAGTGCTAGCAGCTTAGCGGATTTTACCCCATTGTCGGTTGACCTGGTAAAATACAGTAACAAATTACCAGAGGGTAAATATTGACCTACCCCAAAAAAAAAACGTGGCTATCATTTACCCAGCTGGAGCATCCACGATATTTTCGGTTTTTTTTGTGGCAAGGCAAGTGGCGGTGTACACCAGCGCTTTGTCTTTGTAGGAGATGATGTCCTCAGCTCAAAAAGCGCTGGTCCGACCACTTGTTGGGCCGGGAAGGGGCTGTCAAACAAGAATGAAACAGGATGCCCATAGAAGAAAAAATTCATCTTGAGATGCATATACACTTCGAATTCAGGAATACTCATAATGTACATACATGGTCTGTAGTCATACTTGCATGGACAGATGTTCCAAGTCTCAAGTTTACGTGAGCCTTATGTCCAAGGCAAAAAATCGAAATCGGGTGTTAGGTGAAAGTGGATATGGGTTGAAAACCCATGGGATGTTCTGGGTTTTTCACAGCAAAATATAGCTGCGGTTTATGGATATAAATAATCCCCCCAAAACATGATGTGGTAGGTTTGGATGCATACCCATATCATGTAATGTCAACCCCAAATTCATAAACCCTGCTTGATTAATTAGGGGGTTCACCATGGTTCACCCCAAAATTGTGAGTTCATACCCTCATGATCACCAGAGGATTCCAGCAAAATGCGGGGTTGACACTGCACACACCTCTCACACGCTGTGCCAAATTACGTGGTACCCCAAGCTGAAAATGCCAACGCCACAGGCTAAAATTGTTACCATTTGGCCAGAAGAATGAGCAAAGAATAAATGGTCCAATGGGTGTCCCCCCAAGTTTGGGCAATTTCCTTTGGGGATAATGATGACTCAATGGATTTACAGTAGGGGTAGCCTCTGGTAATTTGTCACATAGCTATTGAAAATGGCCATAGAAATAGTGGATTTTCCCATAAAAAATAGTGGATCTTCCCAGTTCGCTATGTAACAAATTACCAGAGGGTAGCCTATGTTCAAACCCAAATCCAAGAAGCTGTGCAGATCTTATTCAGGAACTTCGGTTCGTGGGAGATGACCTCGCGGCCCGGCAATATTGGATACTGCTGTCTTTGGAGGACTTTGCATGGGGCACATCAAGCTTCACTCAATGGATTGGTTTAAGGGAAAATCTTAACAGGAAACCCATGGGTTTTTACCATCAAATATAGGGGTTTCCTGTAAATGTTCCCATCATCCAATTCTATGATTCACCCTCGAAAGCACCAAACATCCTCTGATCTACAAAGCGAAGAGCAAGTTTGAATCAACTTAAAGAAATCTATTCCAATAGATGATCAAGATTGTGCATGATACTGCCACAAAATATGAGTATGTCTAGAGCTTGAATCTGCCACAAAATGACCATATAGTAAATATTGGCTTGTCTAATCCCAAAAAAAACTGTAATCCCCAATTTTGTTAAGGGTTGTATAATCCCAGAACTAATCATCAACCAACTCATGTTTTACCCTCTGGTAAACAAACAAAGCTATTGAAAATAGCCATAGAAATAGTGGATTTACCCATTAAAAATGGTGGATCTTTCCATAGTTATGTAACAGGTTACCAGGGGATATGTTAGTTTATGATAAACAGGCTACGATAATCATGATTGGTTGATGATGAAGTGGAACCACTTGGTTAGAAAAAATCCCAGCCATGAGCCATGAAAAATTTTCCCCGTTTCCCATCCCAAAAAAAACTGGTTGGCTAATAGTTATCCCTATTATGGTTTGTTATAATCCCCATTGAACCAGATAGTATAATCCCCTTAAAATAACCTCTCAACTATGGTATCTTTAATGGCTCATATAATCTAAAAACCTCCTATTCACCAACGTCTGCACTGAGAATGCCCAGCCATCACAGAGGATTTGGTCAGCTGCAACAGGTAGTCGCCCAGCCAATCCACAGACTCCTGCGGTGCCACAGTTCGAGCCTGTTAGCCTGTAAACATGGGGATCTAACCAACAAATATGTGGGTTTATAGTCGATATATCACTAACAAATGTGAGGATTCATAGCTGATTAACCAACAAATATGTGGATTTATAGTTTATATCACTAACAAATATGTGGATTTATAGTTGATATCACCAACAAAAATGTGGATTCATAGCTCATTAACCAACAAAAAAAAGGATTTATAGCTGATATCACCAACAAATATGTGGATTTATTGTTGATATATTATATATATATATAGCTGATTGACGTTCTGTACGTTGGTTTATCACCAAATTTACCTCAGCAAGAATCACATGCCCAACTGCCAGGCATGTCGCGATAGCAACGAAGACCAGTGTCATCAAACATAGCACTGGGCAATCTACTATACATGGAGGTTTCAATGGGGGAAATCATCCAAAAAAATTGGTGGATGTTCCATTGCCGTGTTTGATTGCCGCATTGTGTGTATATATAATTCTATAGATAGAATGTAGAGGTAGCAACCATATCATAGCATCAGAGATATCAGTTAAATGACTTGATCTACCCTCCAGTCATTTAAAAGAGTAATGTGGGTAAAACAATGTCATTAACCACCCATGACTGGGCATGGTTTATTTATACCACCTATAAAAATGGTGATGACGCAAATAGCATTGTTCTACCCACATGGAGGTTTCCTAAAATGGGGGTACCCCCAAATCATCCATTTAAAAATATGATTTTCCATCAAAAAAACCTTCCAGCTATTGGGGATCCCCCATTTATGGAAAACCCCATATCTATACATATAATTCCCAGTCATGGGTGCTCTATGGCATTGTTTTACCCGCATCAATCATTCTTGTAATCACCATTCACTAGCCATTAACCACCATTAATAACCATTCACTAGCCATTAATAACCATCAACCACCATTAATAACCAGTCAGTTCTCTGAAGGATCGTCAACCCCCTCCTGGTCCAAGTGATTCGTGGGCTCATCCAGCAGGACGATGTCGGCGTGCTTCAACATGGACCTGGCCCACGCCCAGGGTCGATCAACAGCTCGGAAAGGCTGACATAGCCATGGTATAAGATGACCCTAATCGAAATAGATGGGTTACCGAACTTAAAAGCATGGTGGATTTTTCCATAGCTATGTGAAAAATAACCATATATATATACATATGATCATAATAGTTTTGGAAGTAATGTTTTTTCAAATAGCTCATTTTTTAATAGTAATAACAATGATATATAATGATGATAATGATTATGATGATAATGATAATGTTGGTAATATTGTCATTGTTATTATTATAATGATGATGATAATCATAATGATAATGATAATAATATATTATGATAATATAGGCACAATACCATGGATATCCATGGATCAAATGTTCCATCGGAACGCTTTCGGGAAAAAAACACACCAAAAAAAAATGTTTCCGGTCATCCATGAGCTCCGAAAAAATCATACTTGGATGGTTTCTATGTCGGCATTAGATGGGGTTCCAACAGTTCCCTGAAGCAAAGTTGGACCTGTCAAAGTCGGAGTGAAAAATTTGGTCACCAGGCTACGGCTACCAGGATTCTAGCCCACAACATGCGCGTGTCCCAGATAAGGCAATTACCATCCCATCTCAGAAATTCCAAGCTGGAAATGAAATTCCAAACCATTTCTCATATCAATTAAAAGTTTTTGGCCGGAATTCCCATTCTACCACCATTCTTTAGAGGTTTCAATCACCACTAAGTCACTACCCAGCCATGGCTTCGCTCGCTCAAACCGCGACCCAGCCACACTGCCAGGGTCAAACGCATGCGCCAACCGGTGGACAACTCGGCCACTGGCACCTCGAACCTGAACCCAAAAACATAGCTGTCATAGCTGGCATAGCTGGATGTTTATTATTCTTTATTTCCCCTGAAAAAAATGCTCATAATTGACCCAAAAAAAACCATCTAAGTAGGAAATATCCAGAAAATACACAACCACAGAATTCATATGATTACATCTGTATTTATTTCATCCAAACCTTTGTAATGATTGGGAGAATAAAAAGAAAAACACACACTTTGCCATTGACTCTAGCCAAGTGCACGGCTTAACATAGTTGGTGAAAAATGGCGCTGGTTAATCTCTGGTAGTCTAACATAGCCATGGTAAATCATCTACACATGGGCAATTCTCCATGGCGATGCTGAATTGCAAGAGGGTAGGCCGCTAAAAGTGGGGCTTGAAGCCAGGAAATGGGAGGTTTGACCTTGCGGGGTGCATAGCCTTGCATCGTGGGTAAGCGGCTGAAATAGACTATCCCCACTGATCTGTAAATCACTTGCCAAATGGGATGCACATGCGAGCAGGAATCCTGGGAGCAAAAAAAGATGGTTTCAAGCAGCAAAAACGAGCTAGCGAAAACTTGGGTGTCACCAGCAAACCCAGTCGCCAAGTTCCACATCGGAGAAAACCAGGAATTAGGGGAGTTCTAAGTGGTGAATGATGACAGTAGCATCTTCCCTGCCAATTTCTACAACACGTTCCTTCAGAAAGCACTTCACGTGCCCCATTCCCCCCCAAAACGAATCAAGTCGGATTCATCTCAGACGCTTCATGATCTTCAGAAAAACATGGAAACCAATGAACTCAGCAAGGCCAGGTAGAACTTCTGGCTGTGAACCTCCAACCCCCAAGCTCCAAGCGGACTCCGCCCTTGGGCTCTGGCATCTTCTCAGGAAAGCCCACCTTTCGCAGGTTCTCCGCAGAGGCATCCGTCACACCCTGCTCCAGGGCTTTCATTTGGACCTGGAGCAGGGTCACAGAGGAGTTTCACCATCGAAAACTGGTGGTAGAATGGGGATGTCAGATCTGGAAAAATATGGAAAAAATCATAGGGACAGATGGAAGTTCACCAATGAATCATGGAGAGAAAGGGGGATTTAACCAACTACAATAGAGATATTTCATGGAATACAATAAACAATGTTTAACAATAGATGGGGATTTAATATGATTTAACCATTTAACCCATATACCCGTCGGTGTCATCAAACGTGGCTGGGGTGATTTTCCAGCATCCACCGTTTGGATCTGATCCAACGAAAAGAGCCGCTTAGTCAAACCAAATGGGAGGTTAATCAACAAAGAAAGTAGTCTGTAATGAATCTATGAAGCTTCAACCACCCAAAAACTGAAGTGAAACCTAATTTCTCTGCAATTTCAAAGGGAGCCAGCAAGATGGATGGATGAATGAATGAAAGAACGAACAAATGAATGAAGGAATGAACAAGCGAACAAACGAATGAATGAATGACTGAATGAATGGCTGCAGTCGAACCGTTAACAAACATCTCCATGTAGTTTTCTTATATGCATACAAAAAATCGTGACATCTGCGTAGACACTCACCCAGGTGCTGAAGAAACTACGAGCGTACCTGGGTGTGTCTGAAAATTCGACATATCCCTGATGTATGGTCGTTTTACCCTCTGGTAATTTAACATGGCTAAGGAAAGTCGCAATTGTTAGTAGGTAAATCATCGAACTAAATGGACCATTTTCCATACCCTCTGGTAATTTAACATAGCCATGGAAAATGGCACATTTATAGATGGTTTACCGATTAAAAATGGTGATTTTCCATGGCTATGTTAAATAACCAGTGGGTAGCTATGTTGAATTACCGAAGGGTAACAGGGAACATCAGATTCACCCGTGGTTGTCCAAGATCTTTTCAGACCCCCCTGGGGTTAGTTGATGAAAATGTCACTTTAGCCACCCAAAAAAAAAATCGGTACAGTGATTTCCCAACTGTTTCAGGTACCCTCTGGTAATTTAACATAGCTATTGAAAATGGCCATTTATAGTGGATTTTCCCATTGAAAATGGTGATTTTCCATAGTTTGTTGTATGTTTACCAGAGGGTACCAAAGCCCCTTTTTTCCGTCCAAGGAACATATTCCAAGGCGTTCAAGCTGCTCTTGCTCATCTCTCCTGGAGTCGCCGCTCATCGTCACTTCTGAAATACTGAAGGATACCGGTGAAATTGACCCTGTCTATCCTCTTGAGGGTTTACTGTTTACATCTAATTCACGAACTTTATCATTTGGGGTATTCAAAAAAGCTGACTGAGTCCGTCTTTTTTCGTACTTGCTTTTTTGGTTTACCGCAGTCATGAACCAAATCAACTGCTACTCGGATCTTTCAATCTTTCAATCTTCCAATGTCCAACGATTCCAAGTCCTTTCACCCAATCAATAGAGGTGCCGAAAAATAGATCGTATCGATGGCTAAATCATGGCGAAACTCTCACTTTAGCTAACTTATACTGTATATATATATATTATGTTATATATTATATATTTAAATTTATTTTTATTTATAAATATATCTATATATATATTATAATATATATATATATCATGTCATATGATATCATATCATATAATATTATATTATATTATAGTATATTATATTATATTATATTTATTATATATGTATATGTATATGTGTATGTGTATGTATATGTATATGTATATGTATATGTATATGTATATGTTATGTATATGTATATGTATATTATATATGTATATTGTATTATACATATGCATATTATATTATATTATATTATATTATATTATATATATATATTATTTTCTATAATATATTATATTACATATACATAATTTGGATATATTTGGTTGCTTCGTTCGTGTTTCAAAAAAAGAACCCAGTGCCGTGCCACAGGTTGGACCCCCACCTAGCTTCGAGTCATCCACGTGCACACATCGGAGGTGCGTGGGCATTCCCACGATGCGACCCGCCACAATCTCCTACCAACATCACCAGAATCGAAGGAACATCAGAAAAACAGGATGGAAGTCGCTATCCCAAGATGAACATCACACACTGATTGCCCCTGATGACCTGATGTTTTAAGAGTTGACTTGTATGAAATTGGTTGCTATGTTTGCAAGAAAACTGGTAGTAGGGTAGTGTTGAGGGTCGCTGAAGTCCATGTGAGCTTGCAGTTCATGCAGCGTGCTGTGGAAGACTCTCGATGCTGAGTGATCCAATCTGAGTCTCATGATGTTTGACTAGGACACGGCTTAGTTTCCTTGGCAAGATCGCGGGCACCATGGAAGGATCAATGAAATCGTTGAACTGCCAGAAGAATCTGAACATATATCAATGGATTGGTTTAAGGGAAAATCTACAGGAAACCATAGATTTTCCCATTAAATATGGGGCTTTCCTGTAAATGTTCCCTTAAACCAATCCATTGAATACAGCTGTATTTGGAAATGAGGTACCCAAAATGGCGATTTCAATGGAAAGATGATGATCAACCATCGAGTTCGGGGGTGCCTGTGAGGACCAGCAAGTGTGTTTGCCCACCCTAACGCATTCCCATTGAGTTCATCATCGTTCTCGCTTCCCCAAGATAAATGTGTTGGTCTCAAGTATACCTCCATAAAATATGATACACTCTTTTCAACGGATTTGGGGCATGAAAAGTGGATTTGAGTTTTATTGAAACCGTCAAGTTCTCTGTACAATGGGAGTAATTCCCATGGGGGTATTTCACAGGTCCTTCATCAGGGTAGTCTTGCCAGCACCTGTGTTGCCAGCGTGTCCAACTGGATGAGGATTGCCCAAAGAGCATAACCCCACGGATCGCAAGTGCTAAATAACCCTGTTTAATAAGTCCCCTAAATAGGAAAAACCGTTTATAACTTGCAACCAGTTCCAACAAAAGGATTCCTATGGGAATACCCTATGGAACCATGAATCAATTTGCTAAGCATTGAGCCACCGCGAATCTCTCGTGAAGTGGGATGGCAGGTGACAATACCCCTGAACATGAGTAGCTGCCTTCCCAAGCAAACCTCCACAGTGTTGACCCATACGTTTTCCGCCACTTCGGGGTTTGAAAAAAACAAACAAAAACCATAGACGACAACTCGACGACAACTCGACGACAACTCGACGACTTCGAAGGCACCGTTGTGGCCCACCACGCCATAGCGACGGTTGGCTTTCATCTCCAACACCGTGTCCTTCAACAACAGCTTGCCCGCACCATACATCCTCGGCAGATGCTATCATCACCATCCCATAGGGTCAGTTGAACATACCCTCTGGTAATTTAACGTAGCTATTGAAAATGGCCATTTATAGTGGATTTTCCCATTAAAAATGGTGATTTTCCATAGTTACGTTAGTTTACCAGAGGGTATATTTCGGGATGTATTGAAACCAACGAAATATACCAGTTGCTGGCTGGAATGTAGCATTTCTGAATGGCATGTTTTTAAAGAGAAATTGCATGGTCAGAAAAGTGCAAGTACTGATTCTATGGTCATCCAGGTCGTCACGGTTCCCAGGTCACGTTTGGTGCCCATAAGGTCATGGGTCGAAATTCGTGTACCGTGGTTTTCGCACCAAAAAGAACCCTAGTTTATGACATATATCTGGGTAAATTATAATATTTCACTAACCTGAATTGTTGGGCCATTTGGGGATGATTTCCCTTATTAACTATGATTTCCAGTGAGGTCGCAGTGAGGTCGTTATAATTTACCCAGATATATATATATACATAATATACACATAGAATCTTGAGGGAAATTCATGGTGTCTGGCCAGATAGATTCACAACACGCAGAAATGCAGGGAAAGCCCTTAAATAATAGGATGAGTCTAGAAAGCCATTGCCTTTCAACTTCGCCTGAAAGATCAACACCAAGGGTTGGTTCTATCCGGGTACAGTTGATGACTTCCGCTCCCTTACACAGGTCCTTGGGGACCTTGGGAATGCCCCTTTCACTTGTCATTTTCCATTGAACCACATTTGTTTCTGATGGGTTACGCTGAAAGTATACCACTGTCACATGCCCCAAGGAATCCCAAAGATTTTTTTTCTACCCTATCTATGAACCTTATTGAAAGGACAGCGGTGTTTCATGAATCCACTCAATACGAAGGTTGAATTAAGAGGTCCCCATCACTATTTCAACGTCACTCCAGGTGATCTTTAACCCCTGGACACACCGGGACTTGGATCTAGCGACTCTGGCAATGGATCAAAAAAACTGGTACCCTCTAGTTCGCATCACAATGGCTGGTGCTGAACTGTCTTATGGATATTCATCCATGGAAAAACAATTATTTAAGGAGAAAAAAATAGTTTTTGACCAATTGTCATATCTCCACCTTTGATCGTTGGATCCAATTTCTTTTCATGTTAAATCCAAACGTTTGCGAATGTTCATCCCACATGATTTTGTTTACTTCGATCCCAATTTTTGAAAGTTGGATGTGGATCAACCTATCATTTCAGGTGATGTCTAGCCACTTGAAGCCGGAAAAAAATGCGGATAATTATCAAGGATCCCATATAATATGTCCTTCATAGTCGTCAAATTCCCGTGTTGACAAGTTAATTTCCCGGTTTTTAACAAGTGGCATATGTGAAAGCTCCTCATGTTTATATACCAGTTGTTCATCGCAGTGATAATGAGAGTCAACAGCCACCAATCGCCAAGCTTCAACAGCATGTTTATCCCCATGTTTATCCCAATGTTATTCCCAATCTTTGTTTTTCCCAATGTTTACCAGCGAAATCCCAAACTTTTTCGCGAAATCCCCCATAAATCTGGGTAAATTATAATATTTCACTAACCTGAATTAAGGCCATTTGGGGATGATTCCCCTTACTAACCATGATTTCCAGTGAGGTCGCAGTGAGGTCGTTATAATTTACCCAGATAAATTGATCAACACCAAGCGTCAGCAGCATATTCTCCACCCGCAGCAAGGTATCTTTGTCGTAGCCCTCCTGGTGCTGCCCATCGAAGTCATCGCCCAAGACGTCGCGGCACAAGGCCTGCGTTGCGGGCCCAGTGAGAATGCAACGGGTCCGTGTGGAAAACGGAAAACAAATGGCAGAAGCTGAAAAAGAGGAAAAACCATTGGAGAAAACTGGGAAGAAAACAAGTTGGGACTTCATTCTTTGGGATTTGGTTTTTGTTCAGAACACTTCATCACCACGGAAAGCTATTGGTCGTTTTGGGGTGTGTGTATGGCTCAAAATTCTCGTCCCCTGATTTTCACGCCAAAATGCCAGCCTATGGCTGGTTTGTGGATGTGATTCAGCAAATGCCATTTCAGAACAAAAAACATCAAGGGTTTTATAGTGTGAAAATTCGGATTTCAGCACCAAACATGAGAATTCAACGATCAATGAAGGAATCTGCCTAACAAGACTTGGGATTTAAGCCACCACATTCCTGGGGGCAAATGGTGGGGCACTGCATGACAAGCAGGTCAAAATCATGGCTCTCCAAGCAGGTGTGGTCATCAACAATGTGGGGAATGGATACGGTATACGCTATACGTGAATATATGTACATATAGATATGAGGGTTTCCACAAATGGGGGTACCCCAAATGGATGGTTTATACCTGGTTTATAATTAAAAATCCTATTAAAATTGATGATTTGGGGGTACCACCAATTTCAGGAAACCTCTATATGATCACACGGGGTTCAAAATCAAAGACAAAACTAAAAATGACTAAAATCTGTCGTTCACCTGCTTGACAGTATTGATCAACACCGATCTGCAAGAGGTAAGCCACAATATCTACTACAGGAAACCCCCGCAACATTGATTGCGAATGTTCAACCTTCACTACCCAGAGATACCCAGATCTCAATTCAAAGCATGCCACCTGTGCATTGTCATTGCTCCCAAATGATCCAATCTGGACTTGTTGGTAGAGCACTCCAAAGCAAAAGCGGGGTCCAACAAACAAACTAGTTGATACTTTTGAGAAAAAGGCAAGGAGACGGTTTTCTGAGGTTAGGGTGGGAACCCAAATGAATTGTACAGTTTGATGCCAAAAATACTCAAAAAAAACAACCCAAAGGTTTACGGGATCTAAGAAGCTTGGAACCTGCAATCGCCACTAGACGTCCATTTTCCCGGTCGCTCCACGCGGATCTTGACAGCGGACTGTCCGGGCCAATTTGTGAATCAAACATTTCGGCCGAGGGGTTGAAATCATTTGCTGATCTAGCACTGAACCACTCAAACAGGTGTCAACATGTTTCAAACGTTTTCAAACTTAGTAGAATACTGAACTGGTTTGCAGCGTGTCCATTTGAAGTTTCCACGTGTCAAGACGTCTGACATCCTGTGATCTTTTCGAATGTCTCAACCCTCGGTCATCTGGTGAATTAAGAATCGCAGAAGGAAACCACCTCAGGGTGTGCCCTGCTGCTAGATTTGCGGAGTGGATGGTTTCCTGCAGCAAAAAGCGTGCTATGGAAGTGGCTTTCCTGTCGAATGAGTGCTCAGTAACTGGGGTAGATCCCATGAAATATCCCCGTCAAAATGGGTCATGACCCAGTTGCTGTAGCCAGTAAGTAGGGGTTGTAGCCGCTTAGGCATGTCCCTAGCACACTCGCACTCACAAGCAACCACCATGTTGGGCCAATTGCATTGACTAAATTCAGTGGCATTCCAAACCACGAAAATCATGACCCAATGCATCTGGGCACCTTAAAATACTTCCCAAACCTGAAATAGCAATGGAAACGGTTTTCCCATCAAATAAAAACTATAAATATATATATATATATACACATAGGATGTTCAATTGCCACGCTTAATTAGCAGAGGGTAGCCCATTTTGATCCATGGATTGGAGATGATTCCTGTCCCAAGTCCTGGAGCTTTTGCTTGACTTTGGCTCCACTTCATCACCATCACTGCCAGTGGTTTCGGAAAGCGTGCCCACTACCTCTGTCTCGGTTCGCACTCGCTCCTGTCATGCAAAAATGGGGTGCCCCTTGGATAAGATGGATTGACAGCAGTAAATGCTATGTACAGCTATAGTATGCATGCAAAGATTTAAACACATACAAGTAGGATGTAATTGTACATGTACACACCATGCATTGCTGCATGTGTGTAGCTACGCACATGAACACATCTTGTGTTGGATATTGTATAACCATGTGTCATTTCTACAACTATGCATTGCAAATATATTCTCCTTTACAAAGCACATGGTTCTATCCGTTCACAACGCACATAGACGGTTGTTTGATACACACTGAATATGTGGTGATCTGCCTATTTTGAATCCTAGATCCCTGCCGAAGCAGTACAGAATCGGGGCATAGCAGTGTCCTCTCTCGAGCCCTATCCCCTCTGCTAGTGTGCGCCATTCACAAAGCCAACATAAAAAAGCGTCCAAGGTGCCATCTCCAGATCGGTGTCGGAGTCATCCTCTGTGTCTGATTGAGTTTCGGGCTCGGGAGTCAGGTATTGCAGATCCTCCCGCGGCTTCTGTTGCGAGACCAACTGGAAGTAAGGTGCCACCTGCAGCATGGAATGGCTGTGGAGACCCGAGCAACTTTCAGGTTGGGCATGGTTTGACATTCGCATCTCCTTGTAATCCGGGGAAAAAAAAACTTACTGGTGCTTAGTTAGAAATGGGGGGAATGATCCATGATAACTAGTAACAATCATGCCATTCCGCCATTCTCACCAAGATATTGAAGAGAAAGATCCAAATGATGCGAAAGGGTCCAAAGCTCTTGGCCAAGTCACATAGTTTCGCGTGAGCCTTGGCAGGGCTGGGGCCCTCTACACTCCATAGTTTTAAGATGTTTTAAGGAGCAGAGCAGCTTTAGACAACAGAAAGGATAGAGAAAAGATAGAAATGCCTGGGTGTCAAGGTCACCCGGATGTGTTCCCCAACTTATCGATTCAGGCTTAGACCAGGCTGCCGTCCAGAGCCCTTTTCAGCGCTGAAATCCGAATTCATTTGATGATACGGGGGGGGTCCGTAAATGAGGGTACCCCAAAATGGATGATTTATCCAGGAAAATCCAATCAAAATGGATGATTTGGGGGTGCAGCCATGTCAGGAAGCCTCCATATCTATATTCCATCAATCCATCATCATCATTTTTCACGCTCTTCCTTAGCTTTCC
Organism: Cladocopium goreaui; assembly: GCA_947184155.2. Taxonomy (NCBI): domain Eukaryota; class Dinophyceae; order Suessiales; family Symbiodiniaceae; genus Cladocopium; species Cladocopium goreaui. The sequence goes on along the minus strand of CAMXCT020005968.1, from coordinate 80,710 downwards.
ATTTTCGTGAAATTCACACCTCAACATTCCCGAACATTTCGACTAACATTTCGACCACCCATCCAAAAGCCACGCAACAGGTAGAAAGAATACACCGCCGTCATCAACGCAATGGTTTGGGAACTCACGCTTCCGTGGGGGATATTCGCTTGCAACTCCATGACGATCAGAATCCCAAAGACCTCACGTCACGGCGGACCAAACGCCCAGCGGCTTTTTAGGACGAAAGGATGCAGATCCTTTATGAATGATGGATTTGGGGATTTTTGGTGGATTGTTTGGAGATTTTTGGGGATTTTTGGGGATTTTTGGTGGATTTTTGCTGGATTTGCTTAAGATGGCCAGACAAAAATCCACCAAAAATCTCCAAAAAGATTCGCCCACAATGGTGGATTTCCCATTGGGAAAGTCAGCCAAATAACCTTCAGCAAACCATGGGTCGCTGGGTCAGAAGCTGGGTCATCCGATCCCCTTAAGAACAACACCTGAACTTTAGGGTCCCAAATAAGTGTTTAAACCCCCTACTAAAATATGGTTTTCTGATGGTTTTTTATATTGTGGGGAAGGGATTATGTGGAGTATGTGGGGCTTTTCATAAATAGGAATACCCCCAATAGCTGGATGGTTTTTTTGATGGACAATCCGATTTTTGAATGGATGATTTTGGAGGTACACCCCATGACTTAGGAAACCTCCATGTGGATATTTATATATATGGGGATGGGTCAAAATTAGGTACCCCAAAATTATGGATGGTTAATACTAAACTAGACTAACATCTGTGGTCCCCTAGGTCTTCCATTTTGACCCACATCCATATATAGCTGTTGAAGCCACAAATGTAGGAACCACAGAAGGCCTACAGTAACCGTTGAGAGATTGAGGATCATGGCAAACTCTTCTGTCAAACAACGACATCTGCAGGTTTGAGCGGTGTGCAAGCGTTCTACAACATCAACAACACCCATTATGTTCCCCTGCGTTATCTAAAAAAATAATGGTTTTTATCATGCTGCCAAGATCTTCTAATCCCGTCCCATTCATATTAGTTACACCCAGTTACACCCCCATTTGATGGTTCCGCAGCTTTCCTCCACGGTTCCGTCCTGCGTATGGAGCAAGGCAGCCAGGCCGGTGCTCATGGCAGCAGCGGTGCAGATGTAGACGTACTGCCCTCCCAGCATCGATACCCAATCCGTGGCGCCCAGGGCAGAGCCCATGGCGCCCGTGGCGAAGATGATGGGATAGATGGGGCCCCCCACAAAGCCCGCGCCTGAAGGAGCTAGTCCTCCTAGTTGGATGGGAAACTGGTTGGGAAAATAGTGGTAAGACTACCAAAACCAGAGCAAATATAGAGGTGCTCTGATGTTTTGCTGTGGGTAAATCCAAGTTTTTCTGTGGGTAAAGTCCTTCGTTGTTGTGTTTGTTGACTAACTTCCATTTCTGTTGTTTTTTATCGTGTTTTTTTCTTCCCTTGTCACCCCATTAGGTTTCACACCAGCACCTTCGCACATGCTGATCATGACCAGCTTCACCAAACCCAGGCCGAACATCTCCCAGCCTGGCAGGTGGGTTGGTCGTTCCTTTGCTGGTCATTCCAGTCACATGTTATAATATGCAATCCTAGTTCTAATCAATTGGAATTATTGTTGCATGTAATTTCATCCTGTAATTTAAGGTGGTTTCTTTTTTATGCAGCCTGCAATTTGATGTTGTAAAGCTTGTCTGTGTTTCAAGGTCTGTGTAAACATCAGCTTGTTGCATATTTCACGGCCTGACATGGAGATTCCAGGGTGGGCCACAATGGCATCTTTGTAGATGAGCTTTTCATAAAGATACCTGAGACTCGAGGGGCCGTTTTCCCCAACAAAAAATCCACAACTCAGCTCATCTGGTGGTGGTGAATTTGCATCTCCAATTTATGGGGAAGACCAAAATCAAACCCCAGACTATATGTAACTTGCTCCACCTGCCATATTCGGCCACGGTGCAAATAGTTGCTTATTTCTTCATGTTCTATATAAGTAGTCAGTCCATTGTATTTTGATTGTTTCATCGAGCAAACACTGAATGTGCATAGTTCCCTTGGGGGAAATCATGCCATGCGTTGGCCCAATACAATTGAAGCTCCAAAATGTTTTCAGGGCTTATTCACCTTGCTGGCAACCATGGTTCTGTGACAGCTACACTGCTACACTTGACGCTCACTGGATACGTTCTACCTAAGAAGTTTCTTCAAATATGTCTCCTGAATCTGCTATCCTCCTCTCTACCCATCTACCAGTATCATCAAGCGAGTTTTTGCAAGTCGAGGCTACTCGAATCAAGTGAGTCTGCAAGTTGAAGCGTAGCATCAAGTTAGTGAGTTGTAACTAGTTGTAACATTGATAATGTTGAGAAGGCACCCCCCACCGAGAAGGCACCCACGAAAAGTGTGAAACCTCTGGATGGTCTCCCAACCGCATTTTTCCAAGGTGCTTCAGCTTGACAGGCTGGCAATCTGGAAAGATCTTGGCACCCTGGGTGCGGGTTGGAAAATGTTGACCGAAATCCATCAATTTTTGACCAAACATATGGCAGTGTGTCAAAACCCTATCCCCCTGGTGAACATCAAAATAGCTGGTAAATGGATGTTCATCCCCCTAAAAATGGTATGTATAGGTATTGATCCATAGCCATATTGGAATATATTGGAATCCAATTTCCAATCCAATTGTTGATTCCTGGTTTAAAAATGTCCAGTGACTTGCCAGTTGTGGTTTGTTTTCGTAGCCGAAATCTATGGATTATGGAACACTATGGGTATATCGCAACCAGACACGCCTGCCGCTCAAGTTTGAGGGCTAATGTTGGTCGGTAAATCTCAAATACCACAAGGCACACCCAACTCCGTACAACTAGCTTGGGCTACATCAAATCTTGAGCTACTTCCAATTTCAAAGTCCACTTTGGAGGATTTGTGACTTGCTTTTGGACACAACCAAATCATTCAGCTAGACAATTCGCTATGCCTCACTAAGGTGGTTTACACCCCAAATAAGGGAAAGTCTTCGAAACTCCCAAGCAGAAAATCATTCTAAAAACGATATACAATGCTCTGGATCAAACCTAGATGCGAAGGAACAGCCCCGCGTCAGGACCACCTGCAACTGATCTTCACCCCACCAGAGAGCACTGGGATACAGGAAGGACATAGCAGCATTTGCGGCGCCCACCACTGCCAGCAGGGCACTGTAGCGGAGTGCCTTCCATCTGTGCTGGTGCTTGATGTGTTTGATGTGTTCAAAGAGGGGGTGCCATCCCCTCATCAAAGTCACCAGTAAATAGGAGGTGAGTCCACCTATGATGCCGGCCAGAATCCCCATAGCCACGGCACCCAGGCCAAACTCTGAGGTCGTGATCTGAGGTTGATCAGGAGAATCGCCCCCAGGGAACCAAAAGCGACTGTTGCCCAGGAGCTGGGAGGGCTCCCAGATGCAATGCCCCACAATGGTCCCAACTACTCCAGCCACCACACAGGCAGAATACGCCTCCAAGGCAAATTCAGCTCCATCCATGTGTGGAATTTCCAATGCAAAAAAGGCACTGGCCAATGGCAGGCCAAAAAATGCGGCTAAACCTCCCGCTCCCCCAGCCAGTGCTGCCACTCTCAACACTTGCACTGAGGGGTTCAGTAATTTCTTCACCATCCCGACCTGGTTGGGTGGTTTCAATCCGATCAAAATATATGATTATTAACATAAATAGTTGGCTCATCATCCCATTTAATCATTTAGCAGCTTAGCAACATCCCATTCTTCAGATTTTTCAGGATGGTGCGAAAAAAAATGCTGCGAAAATGTTGTTCGCAGCACCCAGCCACGTAGAGCACCGATGGCATGATGATCACCACCGGTTCTGGCCCAACCGAGGCGCCGCCGAAGGCCGTCAGCAACGAAAGCAGGACCAAGCCCAAGACCCAGGGCCCACACGGGGCACTGCCGTTGGGGCCATGCACCTCCCGAACCCAAACGTTCATGTTGGTCACTGCCTCCTTGGTTTGGGTCAGGGGTCAAAATAAAAACGGAAGATGGGAAAAGACTCATTTGAAAAGGGGTGGATTTTGCAAACATGGGACAGTTCAAGGGAATTCTTACAAGCCAAAAGAAAGTGCTTAGCTTTTTTCAAGAAATAGATCAACCTGCAGCCCAGCCTCTTCTGGCAGATAAGCCCGGCCCAAGCCTACAATAGCGCCAAAGAAGGCGCCCAAAATCCAGGTAAGGTTAACGAGGCTGAAAGGAGCCTGCCAGCTGGCCATGTCACGAGTATGAAACTGGAATGATCTCCAGAGATTTTAAGGGTCCATCCCAAAATTTCAAAAGGAATGATGTGCCAAAAAAACAATGATGATCAGAGCTGTGTTTCTGAGAGCCATGTCGAATGTCAAGTGATGTTGAAACCAGAGCTGTGTAATCTATGCCTGATTTCACGGAGGGTACCCTGCTTAGCCTTCAAACATTTAGGAACTCTTCAGTGAATTTTGTAATGATATCTAATGCTTTGTGTACGAAGTCACCAACCCAAATGCCAAAATCTTGTCAGGGAATGTTCCTCCAATTTTGAGACGTACCTCACAAGATCATCTTGTTGGTTGTATCTTCCCGTAAATTTTGGTATCCCCATTGCCATTCTAACATTCAAAAAAACTCTACTCCACTTTCAAATGACCCCCCAAGAAGATAGATTTTGCGAATCTATATCATGATATGAATCACAAAATTTTAGGATTGGTGTTTTGCTTTTCTGCATCTGAACTTGGGCGATTTTCTGTTTTTACGTTCTCCGAAAATCATGCCAAAGTTCATGGTTCACGATTTTCCCCGTTCAAATGATGAAAAAATGCCACTCCAATAGGGGGTTTTTCATCCCCCATTTCAAAAAAACATGGCGATCGCTGGTGAAAACCGCCATGGCGATCCGCCTCATCGCTCCAACCCGCAGCATAAAGGGCAGCCGGAAGCCGTGTCCAAATGAGTTCCAGAACTATCTCCAGCACAGTCTGAAGGGAGCGGTCAGCGGTCAAGTCAATTTAGAGGCTAGTATGGTTTAAGGTCATCCAACGTCATGGGAATCCTCATATGTAATGGTGAAATCATATATACATAATTATGTATGTATATATATATATAGGAAAAAAAAGGCTTACTAACTTACTAATAGATGACAAACGGTTATTAATATAAACGCTTACTGATAGATTGATGACAATCCCCCCATATGGGTATGCAATCCCTGAAGGGTAATCAAACATGTCGATCGCTGGGAAATCTCCGAACGAAACGGAGGTCCTCATGGTGAACTCGTGGCACTAAATGGAGCATGTTCCAGCACGCCATGTCTAAAATCATTGGAGGATTTATTTCTTTGAGGATGTCCATTGCCATCATCGAACTTAACTAGCAAGTTAAGTGTTGTTAATTGGGTATGGGTCAATACCTATAGATACCATTTTTAGGGGGATGAACATCCATTTACCAGCTATTTTGATGTGAACAGAAGGGGTACCAGGGTTTTGACCCATCCCCAATTGGTTGAACTAGTTTCATCTTCAACCCTGAACCCAGGATCTGAAGGCTCCCTCCAGCATAAATCCACCAGAAATGTGGTACGTGGACGTGGCAAAAAAAGGAGCACGGAAAGATATCCGCTGGTGATTTGTTACAGGTTGCTATTGAAAATGACCATTTATAGCTATTGAAAATGGCCATTCATAGAATTTTATAGATATTTGTCGTTGATTTACCTCTTAAAGTTGGTGATTGTCCATAGCTATGTTGGTTTACCAGAGTGTATCAACAATCAGGTCCCCTTCAACTGTTCAGAAAAAAGAGGACTGACGCTAGTTCCGAAATCCTCCCATTGAAAACCTCCTTGAACGGAGTCCAACCTGCAAGAAAAGACTTGTGTTGATACAAGACCCCAAAAAATGTTTCTTATTATTATTACTACTATTATTATTATTACTTTTTGTTGTGCCTTGAACCCCCACTGGCAAATTATCGTTGATGACCGGCAACATTGTTTGACATCCCCAGCATCAACCGCCCCAAGGGGTTCTCATCTGAAAATGCTGCATATCTGCATATCACATCGCATACCCATTAAATGTCTATTTCAAGTGGGAAGATTATGATCTTCGTGTAGTTTTAAGATGTTCGCTGCAACCCTGACGTTGCGCCGCGTCTGACTTCAGGTAGCTATGAAGATAAAGTTGATGTTATTACCCCAATCAACATATTGTTCATAGGGGGTGGCGAATTTTGATCCCTTATGAAGATAAAGTTGATGTTATTACCCCAATCAACATATTGTTTATAAGGGTTGGCGGCTGGCGAATTTTGATCCCTCATGAAGATAAAGTTGATGTTATTATTATTACCCCAATCATCATATTGTTCAGAGGGGGTGGCGAATGTTGACCCCTCGTGAAGATAAAGTTGATGTTATTCCCCAGTCAACATATTGTTCAGAGGGGGTGGCGAATTTTGACCCCTCATGAAGATAAAGTTGATGTTACTACCCCAGTCAACATATTGTTCAGAGGGGGTGGCGAATTTTAATGTGATGATGATCATGATGTGATGATGATCATGATGTGATGGTGATGGTGATGATGATCATGATCATGATCATGACGATTGTAAGTGTGGAGCAACGTCCGGGTTGGGGCGAAAATGTTTTTATGTAAAGGCAAGCGATTTCTCAGACCAACCCATGATCATTGCCTTGTAAAGCTTCACAAAGAGCCCCGAACTGATCCCAGCAAAGAAGCCCACCAGGGTCACGGAATAGAAGGAATAATCCAACTTCATCATGCCCCGGTGCGGCCCGTGCGCGAAGACTTCAAGGGCACTCGCTTCTGAAAAGGTTGGAATCCGGTAAATTGGACATGACACGACGATTGAAACTCGAAGAAAGTTGCTTGTTGAGAGAGGTTTCTTGCAGCAACAAACCAAAGCACTAGATCTGTGTTGCGAAATCGGCATGTCTGATGGCCAGCCACATGTCTAGTGTGCTATTTTTTGCTGCTATGTCTTCCAATATTTCCAATCTTCCGGCGGCTGGCCAATGGAAGCAAAAGACTGAAGCGCGCGACAAAACAGGACTGGGTGCTGGTTGTCCAAAGTAGTTGCTGCTCATGTACCCTCTGGTAAACTAACATAACTATGGAAAATCACCATTTTTAATGGGAAAATCCACTATTTCTATGGCCATGTTCAATAGCTATGTAACAAATTACCAGAGGGTACTCCCTGGAAATCTGCTATGGAACCCATAGCGATGACCATGCTTCGACAGCTGATTATCCAACCATTGGAGGCAGGGATAAACTCCGGTTGGTTGGCAATCAAAAAATGAAGTGGACGAGGCTCAAGATTTGGAATCTGTTGCAATTGCAATGCCTCGAATTCCTGAGGGATAGGGAAACTGAACAAGCACCAACAAGTTGCTGCTTTCCCCACTGTTTTGCTGCCTGCATCCCGCATCTGACTTTCCATCCCCATCTTTGCTAGTAGCCTTCTTTACATCAATTTGAGTCTGCCAGAAATAGCTTGTGAACTTTTGCTTCATCAACTATAGGATACCCAGTTTCGGCCGCTCTCTTCCAACTGTCCCAGCATTGTTCCAGGAACATGTCGCGCCTCCACATTCTCTGGCACAGCTTTCAGGAAGTCTTCCACCTGGCGATCCAAGCGATGCTCCCAGGTCGTTTTTCAATGGGGAACCTGGTAATTCAGGGGTCCCAAAATGTCATAAATTCCTCAACGGTTGATGATTTTTCAACAAACCAGTGAGGTTTAACCAGTTGTAATTCCAGTTCTTGAAGAAACCAAGAATTTAAGGACCAAATGGTTTTTCCTGAAATTCTTTGAACAAACCCCAGTTCTTTGATGATTTGTGTCGCAAAATTTTGGGGCTGTTCATCCGTGAACTTGGAATCCCTATCATGGGAATCCCTATGAAAATATCATCATCCGTACTGGAATCCCAAGATTATAGGATCTTGCCAATATGCTATGTATCACTGGATTGGTTTGTTGGGGAAAACTTAACCGGAAACCCATGGGTTTTTACCATCAAATTTGATGGGCTTTCCGGTTAAAATTTTCCCATCATCCAATTCTATGAATGTAATATGTCAGTAGGGATTCCCCTATATCTTGCTAAAAAAAGGGCCATACTGTCATACTCTCCAAAGCCCTCATTTAAACAGATAGAAAGCTTAGATTTAACACGAGATATGCTAGGATTACATGTGAAATATGCAAAAACTGTTCTGCACCTTCTTGTGGTTTATACTGGTTTAACATGGTTTAACCAGTATCAACTCCTCCCGGAATTGGTGCCTGGTCCTTGCAGCACCGGCAGATCTGTTGTATGGCCGACTGGAGTTCCTGGTCGCGCAACAACGCGAGTCGCCACCCAGTTGATCCCAATGCAACGAGTTGGGGAAAACACACCATTCATAGGGGAAAAGACACCATAGAAAAGGAGGTTTCCGAAAATGGGGGGATTCCAAACATGGATGTTTTTTTTGATGAAACATCTTGTTTTTTTTCAAGAAAACCGCATAGTAATGCATATTCTCAGGCGGAAAACATCTCAAATAACATTTGGATACATTTGGTATCATTTGGTAACTGAAAATGTTGGGAAAACAACAGAGTCTATCTCATGGTTAGTTGAGCAATCATCATCATTTGCCCCATTGACATGGCAATAAAATGGGGTCTCCCAGCAAATTCGGATGTTCCACATAGTGATCTTTACCATTGGGATCAGTTTCCAACGGTAGTGGTTTCAAAAAAAAGGTGAATGATGAAAAAAAGTGATTTAATGTGATGTAATAAATGTTGCACACAGAATGGTCCGACATGTGTGAAACACCGATCTTTTATCCAACCAGTGTGGCTACTCCCAGATACCCTACTCTCTCAGCTGTGTTCATCCCCAATTGTAAAATCCCTGAACTACCCTCTGGTTATGTCAAAATATCTATTGAAAATGGCCAGTTATAGTGGATTTTCCCATAAAAAATGGGGATTTTCAATAGCTATGTTAATTTACTAGAGGGTAATCATCAACCAACCATCATTTATCCGGTCCGTTTCCACAAAAATCTCCCCATCAAACCCCAGCTGATCGCCGCAGCACCTCCACAACCCTTGGCCCTGGCAGCTTCTTCTTGTGACCCTCACGGATGACGCTCTCGGAGACGGACAGGAAGTGACTCTTCAGCTCACCTGGTGGGCGATGACTCTTGGCACTGAAAATGGGGATGAAAATTGGGTTGCACCCTGTGGTGACTGGCATACCAAAGGAAAAACATGGTGAAAAACATCCACCATTTTTGTCATGGGTAATCTGGCCATTTTCTCATAGCTATGTTAGTTTACTGGGTAAACATGGGTAAACTATGACCAAGTTTCGGATGCTTCATCCAAAAGAGAAAAACGCTTCAACCTGTAAACCCACGGTGAGCGGAATTTCAGCTGAAGATCCACTGGAAGGGACGTCATTCTGAAGCTTGGGAAATGCTTGGGAAATGGTTGGTGAATGGAGACATGAACGACAAGATTGAGGAAAAAAGTGACGGCCCAAGAGTCTCACACTCCAAATTTAGGTCATTTGATAGAAGGAGATGCTGTCACAGTGCTGGTTGAGCTTACTCAGATCCCCCTATGTTTCACCCAACAAAATCAGGGCCATACTCCCAAAGAAACAAGATTAACCCAGCTTTGCAACGAATTCCCAAGGTGAGAAGGTTCTCAAATAATCCACACATGTTTGGGGCACGTTTTGACTGCGTGGAGACAAAATGACATACTCCCAAGGAAATAAAAAAAAAAAAAGCAGCAAAATCGAGCGCAAAGTCTGTGTCCAGCGACCCACCAGGGTGCCAAAGCTTGCATGTTTGCCCCAGAAGGTCTCGACCTTCTTTACCATCTGGCAATCCTGCCATCTGTCAACAACTGGAGAAGGTTCCTAAAATGGGGGGGTACTCCAACATGAATGGTTCATGATGGAAAATACATATTTAAATGGCTGATTTGGGGGTACCCCTATTATTTTAGAAAAAAAGTTGAAGCATGCTCTCAGATCAGGTGTAAACCATCCCCTCTTTGGTGGTTAGTAACTTGCCCCAAAGCCAGGTATAGGTGTTTTTAGAGGCGTACCCTAGTAATCCCTAGTAACTAACCACCAAGTTAGTCAGTTTCTCCTATCAAGCCATCCATTTTGAAAGTCATTCTGATGCGCAGTCACCTCCTTGGTGTCAGCCTCATCCGCTTGGCTCACCGAGAATTCACCTGCCAGCTTCCCAAGATCCTCATAGTTTGAGGAATCCTTGCTCTTGAAATCCCATAGGGGTGTCAATCCCCAATTTCCAAATGTCAGTTTTTATACTTAAATGCTAGCAAATCCCTAATGTACCTATATTAAATCCCTAATATTTTCGGTGTCGGTTTACTATCCCCAGGATTTTTTGGTCTTTTCGTTGGTCCAACCAGGCGAGTCGCCTGCAGCGATCTTGGCCGCTTCTTCGTTCAAGGACTTGGCAGTGTCGAAGCAGAACTCGCTGCTAACAGCCTGCGGTGTGGCCATTCTGACGAACGGCCTTACGTGTAATAGATGAATACTTGATGGGCTATTATTACAGGAATATGTTGATCAGATGTATAAAACTTATATAACTTACAACCAACTATATTTGATGTTTGGGTGTGTTTGAAAATGGGGATTTAACACCGATAGACAGAAATGTTAACGGAACTGGGCCCATTGGGTGCTACAGTACATGGGAAAAAAACGGTTGGGGAGTCACAAGATTGACAGTTGAAGGTCGAAAAACAACCTTGGTCCGGAAAGAGGCACTTCTCTTGCAGCGATCCCTATACCTGGCACTTTTCTGTGTTGGGGGGGAAACTGATCCAATCTTCAGCTCGAGTCATTTTGTTGGATGAATTGAAGCTCTGCCAGCTTTTGCGAAAAAAACACTGGAGCTCTTTAGGGTTTACTGAAATCAACAGGGGTCTCTGGTCCAAGAATTCTACCCGAAAAAGGTGAGATCTTATCATATCTTACCCATGTTTATGGAGGGATGACAGTTGCCTTGGCAGGTCCCCAAAACCATTCGCACCTCTACATCCTCTGAAGGGTCTTCCACGTCGCCGGCCTTGCAAGTCGCCAGAAAGGACGAAGCCGAACCCAGCCGGCTTGTCGGCTGAAACTGTCGTTTTTCTGTGGTGAAATCTTGTTCTTGGTGATGAAATCCTGAAGTTATTAAGTCTTGACGCTTCAATCCCCATGTTTGAGGATTAAAACTACTAATTTTGATGGTTGCATCTCTATTTTTGCCTGATGATCCTCCCATTCTTGCTGGTTACATCCTGAAAATCTAACACAAATCCCGCAACTTGAAACCTTGGTTTAAGAAAAAACGATGCACCTGCTTACAGCCCAGTTTCCGCAATTTGGAGACTATCAACAGCTGGCCATTTGTTTCTTGGCTATTGCTGATTCTGCTGGTCAGAACTGGAAAAATTGGCCTTCACTACTTTGAAGATAGACACTGGGGTCAGTGGGGTGTGGAACGGTCAAACTCGTGGACTCCAAAACAAAGTCATCACAACCAGTGGAAAACCAGACTACCACAACTTATGGCCATTTCGTAGGAAATATATGGAAATATATGACATATGATGATCAACCAGTGGAGTTTTGAGGCTGCATCTTCCAAAAAATTGAACAAATGTGCTGCTGGAAATCTAAGTTGGTGATTCTAAGTATGTACCAAAAAAAGCAGTTGATTGACAACTTACCGAAACTGGGAACTTAGAATCGCCGAATTGGTTTTTTATTGGTTTATCTTTTACCGACACTTGGTGCGTCTACCTTTTTTTCCCTCAGTCCGAACAAAAAGCGTGGGGTTTTTCCCCATCGCTTTGGCACCTTGACCAGCTCGGAGAGAGCATCCTTGGCCACCTTCTGCAAACCAGCACCCATGGAACCTGGGAACAAGATTTACCCTCCAGGATGCTGGAAAATCCCTCAAATGGTTACAAAAAAGGAAAAGCATCTACAAATGGAGGAAATTCTCCAGCAAGTCATGATGACACTGGAGGGTCACCACGTTTTTTGCCAAGCGAGACCCCCAAAAAAGCCAGGTTCATCCAAAAAAATCCAGCTAAAATGCTGATATTTGTACCATTCCAACAACCTTAGCCATGTCCTACTCTAAAAAAGATCAACATGAAAATCATGAATTCCGAACAACCATCTAATGAATCTTTGTCCATTTAAAAGATCAATCAGATTTAAGATAATATCTTCCATCAAATCATCTAAAATCCCCCATGTCCTCTGAACTGATCACATCCGAACCTGCACGCCACTTCATGATGCTCTGAGAGAGCTCCTGCGCGATGGTCTTCCTGGGCCGGCTGGTGGTGACCCGCAGAGGAGGCCATGTTTCCCAAAGAATCCTGGGATGAAATCAGAAGAAAATGGCATCTTTATCCAGCAAAAATGCCAAGAATTGCGAAGGGCCGAAGGGAAGTAGAGGCAACCAAAAACTGACCAACACAAAAAAAGAAGTTCTCAGCAATTTGCCAGGTATGCTTTTTCAAGCCTGGCTACCTTTGCATGGTGAAGGGAAGAGATTGTTGGACTTGTTGGACTTGGTGGACTTGGTGGACTTGGTGGACTTGCCTTCTGAAACCCTCTCCATAGTCCATCCAATCAACGATCAAAGGAGGGTAGGGTAACCATAGCTAATCGCTTGGTGGTTTTCGGTACGCGTCTGACGAAAACATCGTCCCAAGGGGGTCCTGCGGGAGAAATTCCCACTAGCCTCTGGCAAACTTCGCAAGCTGGAAAATCCTATTACCCTCTGGTAAACAGCCACATAGCTATGGAAAGATCCACCATGCTATTCATGGGAAAATCCACTATTTCGACTGGGCCATTTTCAATAGCAAACTGTTATATAGTTTACCAGGCCGGGTATGGAAAAAAATACGGTGATTTGATTTCAGGAAACCCAAAAAGTTGGATCAGAAATCAATCCCTGGCAGTTTCCAGCAGGCACTTTCCACACCAAGGTGCTGCATCTTCGGAGATCCGCCGGACGTCTTCCTGGGGTGGTCACCAACAGAAAAACTGGGTGGTTCTGGAGATCAAAAAAAAGGTAACTTCTTGACAGCTCCTTCAATAACTATAGGCTTTATGGTAGTTATAACTTGGAATATAACTACAATAACTAGGCTTTATGGAAGTTATAACATGTTATAATCATAGTTAGATGGGGTTATAAACCAACAAACATAACAAACTTGGGGGCCCCACATTGTTCCAAAAATATGACTCTGGTTGAAAATTGGATGCCTCAAAATCGATGGCAAATCATCATCTTCCGATTGAAATTTCGGGGAGTAAATCCCCCATGTTCAGACACTCTCACATACTCCATGTTGGTTATTATTCATATCCCAAAAAATATTCCCACGATTGTGGTTATATCATGTTATATCCACAATCCTCAGACACATCCATCCTCCTATTGTTGGGTATTGTCGGTCAGAGTCTATATTCCCTGAAATATTCATTATAGTTGGTTAAATCCCCCATTACATCCACTATTATAACATCTATTCACAGGATAAATCCACTACTCACATATTGTTGATTGTACTCCATGAAATATCCACGTTTTATCCCCAGTATTGTTGGTTACATCCCCTGGTTTGGGGAGAACATGTTCCCATGACACGGCTGGGTGCGCCCCACCAGACGTTGCTGGCCACACGCTTCACGGCGGCGTCCGGGTCATTGCGTGCCACGAAGGCCAAGATCAGCACACGCAAACGCGTGGCCTGTGGCAACGCGCGGCCGGGACGGTGCCACGTGGAGTATAAGTGATTAGTAACTGGGGGGTAGTTCAATGATAGATCACTAATCTAACTATGATTATTAATCACTAAGTCTGGTTATTAACAACTAACTGCCAGGTAACTAAACGAGTAAATAAATGGTCATTAACAGTCACCAAGTAACTATGGTTATGAACCACTAAGTCACTAAGTGGGATGATCCTCAAAGTAGCTAATGGCTGTGTCTGAACGAAAAATTACTCAGAATAGTCATTGAAGCGTTGGTCAAAACTATGACTACTGGAGAGACTGCAAGAGCTCTTGTTGTCCCAAGCGAGAAACGTTCAGCTGCTGGAATTTTACGATTGTTGAATGAGTTTGTGGGCACTAACCTTAAAATCAAGATGTCCAAACATTGACTGGTTGGTGGTTTTAACCATCTTGAAAAATGATGGAGTTCGTCAATGGGAAGGATTATCCCATATATGAGCCATGGTCAATACTCACTATATGGTTGATGGTCATCCCATCCATAATAAGGATCCTTATAATGGTTATTATAAATCCCTATGAACCATTGGATGACTAGCCCCTATTAATGGTTATTAACCATGAGTATTGACCACAGCTCATATGATGAAAAATAAAAGTCATGTTTGAAACACCAACGAGTTGAGTCCACGGTGATCCATGTCTCTTTGGCCCTGCCAGTGTCCTCTCACCTTGTTGGAGCATTCGTCGCAAGTCAGAAGATCCTGGCCGAACCTGGAACCAGGACGAGGATAAGGGCATAATGAGGAGAAAGAGAAGGATGTTGCAGGCAAGGATAAGAATGGTTATTAATGGTTATTAATGGATGATGATGATGATGATGATGATGAGGAGGAGGAGGAGGAGCTTACGACATCGCACATCCATGTATATATTTCAATCCAATAGTAGTCGGTTTATGCCATGGTGATATATTAGGCCGTTTGGTAAGCTGACGGCGGTGCAGTGGGAACAAACATACGATTGCGTACAAGAATTACTATCCTGGTTGGTGGTATACCTACCCCTCTGAAAAATATGAAAGTCAGTTGGGATGATGAAATTCCCAATATATGGAAAAATAAAAAATGTTCCAAAACACCAACCAGTATCACAATTTGCCATTGTGGTGATCTAAGTCCAGCTTCACTTTGCTTCAAAATATACTGATCATCGCCATGAATCTAATAGATTGTGACCCACGATTCGACCCATTTCCCTGAAGATAATAAACAAAAATAAGGATATATAAACAGTTTTCTTGATAGAACAGATGAAGATAGATATATATATAGTATAGTTAATATATAGGTAACATATTTCCTATTCTTGCAAAATATCAAACGTTTTCTGGGAGAATCACCCGGTTTCTCCATGTGCGGATTCCCTTCTCCAAACGGCCCCGCACTTCTTGTGCTCCAAGATCTTCTCGGCGGTTTTCAACAGCAGCTGCATGGACTTCTCGCGGACCACCTGATCACATCAACTCATGGATCAACAAAGGTGTTTGATGTTTTTGGCATATACATATTACATCATTGATTGGATTGGTTTAAGGGAAAATTTACAGGAAACCATAGATTTTCCCATTAAATATGGGGTTTTCCTGTAGATTTTCCCTTAAACCAATCCATTGAATCATGTTACATCGTGTTACATGATATTACTGTGTAATGTATGGATATGTCTTTGTGCAACAAATCAGTACTGTTTTGAACTTTCTGAACCTTTGAAAAAGCCATGGGCTTCGACCTTGCCGCTCCAGCACAAGCACAACCCTGGAAATTGACGCCTGCATCTTCTTCCAGTCCTTGGTCGACCTGAGGTAGATTTTTTCTCGGATCAGAGCTTCTCATGGCCAAAACTGAACACTCCAAGATGGGGTAGAATGTTATTATAGATTGTTATAGATCACTAATGATCACTACCATCCAAACAAATTTCTTCCATCCATCCATTGTACTACGAATTGGGATGTGGACTTTTGGTCGACCGAACGTCCACGACTGGGCCGACTGGGCCACCGAACCCCAGGGCTTTGGCGTAGCTACCCTCAAAGGCAGCCATCAGGAGGTCGGGGCACCTGAGTCCATCGAAATGGGATCCAGTTCGAAGGGGATATTAATGACATTAATCTGGTTGGTGGTTAATATACTGTTAATAATGGTTAACATATGGTTAATATTAATGGTTATTATATGGCTAATGATGGTTAATATTAATCTGGTTGGTGGTTGAGCCCTACCCCTCTGAAAAATGATGGAATTCGTCAGTTGGGATGATGAAATTCCCAACTGAATGGGAAAATAAAATTCCATGGTTCCAAAGCAGCCAAAAATGTTTCATGGGTCGAAATATTGGGTACTCTACATGGTTTTCATGGGCTATGTGGATATTATATGATATTATGAAATACCGCTATGTCCGATATGTATTCTTCAGTGGAGGATCAGCCCAAGTTGTAAGTGGCTAACAGCTCAGATCTACTATGATGGGCCTACGAGGAATGAGCTCGCTGCAGCTTTCCCAAACTTCGATGGCTTAAATCTCAAAGATTGGAATTCTTGAGGGTTTCGTTTGGTCCCTTCTGGCAACTACATAACTACAATAACTAGGGTTTATGGTAGTTATAACCATAGTTGGATGGGGTTATAAACCAACTTATAACTAGGGGGCCCCACATTGTATAGGATTATAGGGTAGGATCGGAATGGATCGCAGATATCGACAGGAGGATCGATGGCAGAGATGGATCGCTGAATGACTGGAGTTATATGTAACACCAACCTCATCACAAATGAATACATACAGTATGTTAGAATGTTACTGAATATATATATATATATACATACATACATACATATATATATACATATATATATACATATATATATACATATATATATATAGTTATATACACTGATACTGTATGTATTCATTTGTGATCAGATCATCAGATCACCCATAGCCTCGACACCATGCATTCCATGGCCCTGGGTCACCGGGCAGATCTCCGAAGCGCCCCACCAGGGCCTGCGCAGCCTTCATGGCAGGGTCATCGCTCAGATCCTGCGGCGGTTGCTTCACCATTTAAAGGATATGGAGAGCGAAAAAGCAAATGTCACCCAAAAAATGGGGGATAGAAACTGTTTATGTCTGTTTATGGGCATTTAAAACTCTGAGAAGATGGAGATAGAAATTGATGGATGTTTTAATGTGGATTGCCAATCTGATGTAAAAAAAGGGGGAATATATTTCCACTGATGGAGAAAAAACATGGAATCTGGACAAAAGATGGTTTGTTTTGCAATGCGAATCGGGAGGGAGCAAAATGGAGTATCATTTTGGGTCTTTTGGGGGGTAGATATATAATAGCTTTGAGCCATTGCAACATCCAAACTCCCAATGATAGAGTTGACATTTGAAAAATGCAACGTTGGCATTCATTTTCGGATTCCAATGCAATTTCCCTGACAGAAATGGTTGAGTTTCCTGTAGAAGTGGGTGGTCTACAAATCTACATGAGCCGCAAAAAGTATTTGGTACATGACCATGACGAAATCGACAAGGTGTTCTTACCTCGTTCTCCATTCCCGCAACGTTTTTGGGGGCCTGACCTCGTTCTCCAACGCAGCATTTGTTTCTAATAGCTAAATGCTTTACATGCGAAGCCTACCTTGTTCTCGGGATGTCCTATTTCGTTTTACAACCTAAATATGTTTTTTTCAACAAACCAGGGTACGCCCCAAGACTACTCTTCACTTCACCAAGCAAAAGCCATCACTCAAATGGAAACAGAGTTCGGGGTATTCACCAGCGACCCACTACTGACTCATCATTCACCGTGACTCTACACATACTCCCGTCCCAACCAATGGATGTTTCAAAAACAACTGGCCATATGATCCACATCTTATTCTGATATGATGTGTATATATATATACATATGGAGGTTTCCTAAAATGAAGGTACCCGTAAATTATCAACTTTTAATAGGATGTTCCATTATAAACCAAGCAATTTGGGGATTCCCCACATATGTATGTATACATTTGAAATCGCCATGGCATCGCCAGCATCTCCTTCTCACCGTTGATGCCCATCAGCATGGCAGGGAAGAGGCGTTCGATGTATGGCACAAAGTCCATCTTCATGGCCTGGCACCAACTTCGATCTTTGAACAAAGTCTTTAAATGCGGTTTCTATGCCTCAGATATCTTAGATATCTTAGAAATATGTATACATATATATATATATATGTACACAATATACATATCTATACATATATATATAGTATATATATATAGTATATATATAGTATGAATCACAATAATTCACTGCCGTGAAAATAGCTGAAATAAGTTGTTTGGGGATGATTCCCGTTACTAACGATCATTCCAGTGACGTCACGGTGAGGTCATTATAATTCATCCAGATATGATATACTATAAATATTATAATAAAAATAAAATACCATCTGGTTATTTAACATAGCCATGGAAAATCACCATTTTTAATAGGTAAACCAGGTAAACCATCTATAAATGGGCCATTTTCCATGGCTATGTTAGTCATAACCAGAGGGTAATATACATGGGTTTGTCTGAATACATGGTTTCCCTCAAATCCCAACGGTTTGATTCCCCAAATGGTGGTTTCCTGAAATGGGGGTACCCCCAGATCATCCATTTTTACAGGATTATCCAAAAAAAAAACATCCAGCTATTGGGGTACCACCATGACTATGGAAACCTCCAAATATACAAACATCATTTCCCCAACAGTATACAAACATAATTTTTCCAAATTACATCATTTCCCCAACAATATTTGAGTAAACCAAACATCAAATATCATAAATATCCAAATATACACACATCATTTCCCCAAATATACAAACATCATTTAATTTTCCAGTCATTGGATTGAGGGAAAATCTGCAGGAAACCATGGTTTTTACCATTAAATATGGAGGTTTCCTGTAAATTTTCCCTTAAACCAATCCATTGAAATTTGTACATCATTTCCCCAAATATACAAACATCAATAAAAAGTTCCCCCAATCAAAAAAAAAAACACGGCCACGATTTTCTGCCTGCGGCATGGTATCCATCAACTCCAGGAAACCTCGACGCACCGTGAGGTTCTCCTCAACGGATCCCTGGCAGCTGTCAGATCTCCCATAGATGGCCATGGTTAGGAAAAATCTGGAAAAATTCTGGAAAAATTCTGGAAAAATATGGAAAAATATGGAAAAATGTCTGGAAAACTATCCCATGTTTGGGAAACCCGATTTTTTTAAAAATTGTTCAAGCTGTTCAATTTTCTGACTTTAGGTTTGGGATTCGTTTGGACTCTGTAAGGGAAATTTTACTCTGGTATATCCCCCAAGACTTCAAGAGAAAAGGGTTTCGATCAACTCAATCTTCAGGCATGCCACGGGGCGATCAGCCCCTGCACTTTGGGCAAAAATTGAACAGTTGAAGGGTGATTCCGTTCTTCCCAGGGGCACCTTCTGCACTTCCGGGATGAACTGGGACAACTTGGCCTGCCAGCTGAAGAGCTTCCACCCCGAAAATCGCAATTGTCAAGAATAGTCGCAATAAGAAATCAGAAGATGTGTTTCCAAACATGAGGCTCAAATGTTAAAAAATCAAACAATTTCCACTCTGATTCTTTCAAGCAACACTTCTCGCTATGTGGTCCAATCACCCGGATTTGTGGTATTCTTCTCCACAATCTCTTTCCCGAGATGATTCTTCCCCATCTTCTCCCACTTTCCCAATTTTTCCCTGATTTCCTCCTATCCCATCTCATTATACTAGTTGGTTGATAGCTTTCCCTACTATTGGTTATCATAACCCATATGCTCCATGTATGGAATATTTACCAACATTTGCCCTTAAAATCACCCAGTTTTGTAGGTAAATATACCATACATGGAGCATATGGGTAATCCCTAGTACAGTAGATAGTAGAAGTCCCAAGTTCGTAACCAATCGACCAAGGTATTTTAGATCCACGCCTTGTCCATCCTCACGAAGACCTCCGCCAGACCCAGCGCAGCGCCGATCTGTTCGGAGGCGTCACCGGCGCGCAGCTTGCCGAAGAGGAAGGGCCTTGTTCGCCAGCGGGGTGGAGCCAGCAAGGAGTTCACCAAAATGATGATTTAAGGAACCAAGAATGGGGATTATAATAATCTACCCTCTGGTTATGTAACATAGCCATGGAAAATGGCCCATCTATAGATGGTTTACCTGGTTTACCTATTAAAAATGGTGATTTTCCATGGCTATGTTAAATAACCAGATGGTACATTCTAGATTTTTGCCAAAAGTTGGGACTTGAAACCACGGAGACGTGGATTTCAGGAACAGAATGGTGGATTTAACCATTGAAATGGTTGGTGTTCAGGTGTTAACCATCAAAGTTAGCCACGCAAAAATAGGGTTTGAGGAAGGTGGAGAAAACACCACCACCAACCCCTAGGGGCTGAAGGCATCATCACTTCTTGGGATCTTGGTGCCGGACTGGCAGTGGCTCCTGGAATACTCAGGCATCACTTGCTCCAAGATTCCGTAGGCCTGACCCCCACACAGATTTATCAGAGAGTTTGGACCCAAACCCCAAATAATCTGCACGTCATTATCCCCGTCACTATTGGATATCAGTGGTTTTAAAATCCCATTTTTGTTGGGAAAATCATGGCTTTTGACCAATCAATCCGAAGTTGCGTTTCAATCCCCATCGTTGTTGCACCGTTACACCCTCAATGTGTCTAGTCAGAACAAACAAATCTCATCTTTTCAATCAATGTGTTCTCGAACCAGTGAGCTTAAACATCATAGCGCTGGTTCTACATCCCCATTGTACCCCCATCACGGTTGCATTTGAGAAAAAATATATAAACATATTCAGCATACACTACATATCGTGGGATGCCCTCTGTCTCATTCATGTCAATACCAAAGTTTCTTCAATTATTCCTTATTCATTGGTTTAATGTTAAATCATGTTAAATCCATCATATTCATTATTAGATTATCATAATCCCCAATAAATTAGCTGTTGGTAGTACCCTCTGGTAATTTGTTACATAGCTATTGAAAATGACCCAGTCGAAATAGTGGATTTTCCCATCAAAAATGGTGGATCTTTCCAGTTCGTTTTGTAACAGTTTACCATAGGAATAGTGGATTTTCCCATAAAAAATGGTGATGTTCCATAGTTTTTTGTATGTTTACCAGAGGGTACAAGTCCCAAGAAATTCACCAGTCCAGCTTTGATGGCCTTGGCAGCCTCGCGTCGCACCTCTGGCACTGAGTCGTTGAGGGCCGCCTGGCGAACCATCAAAACTCTGGATTTACCCTCTGGTTATGACTAACATAGCCATGGGAAATGACCCATTTATAGATGGTTTACCTATTAAAAATGGTGATTTTTCCATGGCTATGTTAAATTACCAGAGGGTAAATTGTATCAAAATGTTGGTTTGAAATTGTGTTGACTACCAAACATGAAGTTGTTCTATGGATTTTCAACCACCCAGAAGACACTTGGGGATTTTAGAAAGACCTATTCGTTGGCGGGTGAGACTATGCAAGATAGGATTTGTTTGAACAAGTCGGAATACCCCACAATTACCACATTCATAGCGACCAGGAATCAAAGCTGGTTGAATGATTTCGCGTCCACCAGTGTCTCCTGGTTGAGTTTGCGTCATAAAAAACCGCCAACATCAACGA
Organism: Cladocopium goreaui; assembly: GCA_947184155.2. Taxonomy (NCBI): domain Eukaryota; class Dinophyceae; order Suessiales; family Symbiodiniaceae; genus Cladocopium; species Cladocopium goreaui. Next base: position 59,025 of record CAMXCT020005968.1, on the reverse strand, counting down.
AACCTGGGCCGTTTAACAACCAAAGGTGTACTGTTGACACCGAAGACTAAGCCAAAATAACGGCGACCTGGAGAAGGGGCAGCGCAGTCTTGAGGTATGGCTTCAGGAAGTCAACATCCCTGACCTGAAGTGGAAAATCGCCACTGATTTCACCACGGCTTTTGTAAGTTAGATGTGATGAGCAAGAACGAATGGTTTCGGAAGAGCTGTTTCAGAAAGATATTCACTTGGGGATATCGAATGATTCTGGTGATCGAAGCAAATCAGAACAGTATATGCGTTTGACTCGAAATCGTGTAACCCCCATTCGGAGTATCATCATTTTCCGCACTACAATTGCATTCCAGATTCACATGCCATATTTGACAAATCCCAAATATCAACTCTTTCATGCATCCCATCTATGCTTCGTTTCAAACAACCCGGTGGGAAATTTATCTGTCGAGGGGCCAAGAGGGCCGCAGATCCAAAGATCTGGGCCGACCACTTCTTGCTCATCGCCTCGCGGTCCTGGGATCGATGTCGAACCGAACGTCGTTTCAGATGAAAAACACCATGATTCACGATTGCTTGGCCTGGAATTTGGGGTCTGACAAGCCTTTTCAAAACTTTGGAAAGAGTGAGTCACTCAAAAATTGGGCTCAAATCCAGATTTTCGCTTTCACCCACAAAAAAAACAGGAAGAGGTTCATCTAAATGTTCAAATGCCCATCCCCATCCCCTACCAGCAACGCAACCAGTGCGCATCCCGCCTTCAATCCTCGCATCACAATGGGCAACAGCAGGGCTAGGGATGCCTCAGGCGTCGCTGAGACTTTCGTCGGGTTCTCGCATGATCTCCATCTATCACGGCTATTAACCATATTAATTGATAATATATATATATACTGATTGATTGATTGATTGATTGACTGACTGACTGACTGACTGACTGACTGACTGATTGATTGATTGATTGATTGGGAAATTTCAGCTTTTGAAAGCATCATCTATCTGGGCCATTGACCATATTAACCGTTCAAATGGCAATTTTGCTTTGGAAATGTCGTGTTTTTGTTAACCATCATATGTTGGACAAACCCAATTTTCAAACAAACCCTGAAAAATGTCCCATCTCAACATCACGCTGGTCGACCAAAAAATGCTGGTCGTCCATGCTATCCCAGAGCCACCTCATCGATCATGGACTTGAAGGTGGCATTGCCCATCTTTGCCAAGACGGCCTACAGTCGCGAAGGCCCATTTTTGTTCCCCAACGGCTATCGTGGATTTTTATGGATTTTGTATATGACCACTAGATGGTGAACGTTCTACAAACCAGAGAGAGAGAGAGAGACTTAGATTGAAAGAATGACTTGTATCAAAGATAAATAAACCCATGACTTAGATTCAGATTTTGTTCCCTTTTATATAAACCCAATGACTTAGATTAGCCGTGAGAAAGAACCATCCATTGTCCATTCATTGGGATTCCCGCACCTGGGTGTGCTTCTGGTTGGTGGGCTCTGCCAAGGCTTGGACCAAGTCTGGGGACAAGGCCTGGTCTCTGCAAAAGTGGAACATGGGGATGACCGAACCGGATTCAACCACCTATCATAGGGATTTCTCATGGGGATATTAATGATATTAATCTGGTTGGTGGTTTCAACCTAATAATAATCATATGGTTTCTATTAATGGTTATTATATGGTTAATGATGGTTAATATTAATCTGGTTGGTGGTAGACCTACCCCTGTGAAAAATATGATGATGAAATTCCCAATATATGGAAAAATAAGAAATGTTCCAAACCACCAACCAGTAATGATATGAATGGGAAAAATGCGATAGTCAAGCTAAGTACCCTTCGATGATTCAACAGTTTGCTGTATGGCTGGCCCAGCTCGATGATCCAGTCTGTTACATGAGAGGGGCCCTCTGGGATCTTTGGCAAGGGGAAAATCCAGACAAGACTTGGGAAACTGAGATTTTTCAGATATCAAGAATGGAAAATCCTTCAAACTGAGGCTTCTGGGTATTGAAATGTCCCACTTCAACATCACCCCCGACATTTCAACATCGCCCCACCATTTTGGAGTATTGTCTTCAACAAGTCTCTGCAAAAAAATAGTCTAGATCCCATAGGATAAAACAGTTGCCAAAGATTCACTTCCACTGGAATGTTGCGGTGGGACAGTCCTGCAAAGTGTTTTTCAGACATACGATGCGCTTCTGATCCCATTTCTCGTGCAGGTTGGTATGGTTGGTCTAAAGAGCGCCATGATAATGTATCAAAAAATCGGAACTTGGCATCTCTCTTAATTTGGACGGTTGCTTCGCCAGTTTTGCTCATAAAATATACACAGAATCTTCATGTTGCTTTTAACCGTTAGCAGTGGAAAATAACCATCTGGAACGGATTTTCATGGGTTAGTCTGAAAAAAAGGTGCCAAAAATGTTGCTGGTTTATGAGTTATGCCAAAAATATCAAAAATGTTGATGGTTTATGAATTTTATGAGCCGTTTTTCCATGATTTTAGTTGACAACTGGGATATCACCATTGAATCATCCCAGAGAAAACGGGCCTTGATCTCTGGACTTCCAACGAAAGCACCAATCTCTTTGAGCACTGCACCTACGACTGTGGCTGATCCCTGTGAGTTGACAACTTTTGGTGGGATATGTGCTGTTTATAATATCTGTTTCTACCAATCTTTTTGAACGTAAAATAAAAAAAAGAAATCGACTAGTCTGTATGGCTACAACCCATCAAGTAAACGTAGTGTCTGAGGGAAATCCAATTTTTCTCGGATCCCACTACCCTGACTTGTGAAGCTTCTGCTGTTTGCCGTAACGTATGCGTCCCCTGATGCATTGATGGGCAATTGTACAATTTAGTGACAGCCAAGCTTTTGGATGGTACAATACTCGCTCTATCCAAACACATTTCTCCGGTCAATGTGGACATGGCCCTGACATGGCTCGAGAACTGAGGAAAAAAGTGAAGTCCACAATGCTACTGATGCTACGACGCCTATTTTGCCGCGGCGAAACCATTTTGGTGGTATCCAAAGCGTCTTGGAACGCGCCCTATACTGGTATGAGATCTATAAATCAAAATGAGCTACAAGAAAATGGATGGTGAGTGTACAAATCACGAGACATGTATGGGTTTTCGTGGTATTGGTCAACCTCCAAGACGAATTTAACTGTTAGATCCTCAATGCATCCCCATGGTTGTTAGTAGCCATTCCCATGTTGCGTCATCCTGGATCTTCTTGCTTGATGGTTCTAAATTCAAATTCAAAGTTTTGGGGAGAGTTCCCCCAGTCCAATTCCCATCATGTAGACATCGCGCTGTAAGGTCCTTGACGTATTATCCTGATTTACCCTCTGGTAATCAAACATAGCAATGGAAAATATCGCATAAATGGAGCCTTTAATGGGAAAGTCATCTATGAATGACGGATTTCCCATTGCCACGTTTGAAAAGCAGGGGCTCGGCACCTGTAGCCGTTCGGATCTCAGCTCGCACTTCCAGAGCAGCCTCCAGCGGGGATCCTAAGGAAGACCTGAAATAGTGCCAGTTTCATTCGGGAAAATATGCAATGATGATCAACATTTACCCTCTGGTAAACATGGTAAACAGCCACATAACGAACTGGAAAGATCCACCATTTTGAATGGGAAAATCAACTATCAATGGCCATTTTCAATAGCTATGTGAAATTTCCGGAGGGTATGAGTTGTTTGAGATTTTGGGGTACCCTATGCTAATGTTCAGGGCCCAACATATATAGTGGATCTTCCTTCTGTGAGAATTTTCGCAGAGAAGCAGAACCCAGTTTTCACCAGGTCATCCAGCACCAGCCCATAGTGCCTCGGCTAATTTGGAGACAATGGCAGGAAGGCAATTGGCCAACTGCAGTGTGGTGGTTCCCTCCATCTGCTTCAGAGCCGGCAACAGGACCTGCGAAGGTCGAGCGAAAACCGTCGGAAAGCCCAGAAAAATGATGGAACAAACATGGATGCCCTCTGGTAAACATACAAAAAGCTATTGAAAATGGCCATTGATAGTGGATTTACCCATTCAAAATGGTGGATCTTTCCATGGTTATGTGGCTGTTTACCAGAGGGTAACCCAGGTGTTCCCAGGTTTCTCCACCAGAACCAGTGGGATCCCCGCGCGGCGCCTGGATGCATCCCGCTTTCACCTTCCATTTCTTGTCCTCGATTCCCGCCAGCAGCGGCGGCATCACGCGGTCCTCAAATGCCACGCTGGCAGTCGGATGATAAACATTTGATGGTGTGACAAAATCCTCCCTGACGATTTTGAGATTTCTGAATCATCTTCATTTCAACAACGCGATGAAAATAAGTGACATGTGTGAAACCACCATCCAAGTGTTTATCATCTCTGCCATCATTGAACTATTGAATTCCCAAGTGCTGTCAACTGATGACTCAAATAGCCCGGAATTGGTGTACTACCGCTGTGAAGGTCGGAATACCTGGATACCTGACTGTTCCAGCCCTCAAGCCACAGGAATGCACAAACTGTCAAGGAGGTAGGAGACAGGAAGCAGCACATGCCGCTGCACCTGCGAATTCCTCCAAAGTTATTTTGGTCCTTGCTTTTGAATGCAGCACAGCACAGCAAGTGCAGCAAGTTGCAAGGACTTCAAAGACAGGCCTAGAACAAACTAGCAAAAAAACACACATGGGCTTCGGTGACAGCTTTGTGAGGCCGTCCAAGTGACATGATGCAGAGTATGCAGAGCATGTCTCAGAGGAATGAGACAGGACAGCACCACCTGTGGTACACCTGTGAACTGCTCTGGATCGCTTTTGTCCTCCCTTTCCAGGACAGCACTGCACCGTTGGGCGCTGCTTCTTCAATTCAGAGGGACTTCAAAGTGGTGTGACCATTCGCATGCAACACCATCACACCCTGCTGCTTTCAGCCGCTTCTTGGCTTGCAAGACACTGAATTCCAAAAAGAAAAACTGTGCATTTGAAGCTGTGTATTTGTCCCGTAGCATGTCTCGGAGGAATGAGACAGGACAGAGCCACCTGTAGGGCACGCCTGTGAACTACTCCAGATTGATGCTGTCCTCCATTTCAGCTACAGCACCACATTCTTGGAGCAGCAGTTCTTCAATGTGGAAGGACTTGAAGCATTGGTCATTAGTGCTAAGTCCGCCTGTAACAAGAGTGCAATTTGTATAATGAACTACATCATCCAGTAGACTTGTGTGTTTAGAGCTGTTTGTTTGCTCTCAGCATGTCCCAGAGGAATCTTCGACAGGACAGCACCACCTGTGGTACACCTGTGAACTGCTCTGGATCGAATTTTGTCCTTCCATCCAGTGATTCATCAGTGTTATCCCTATGAACGTGGTAAACCCAATTTCACAAACCATCCCCAAAATCACCTTTTTTTATGGCTTGAACAAACCAGATCCCAAATGGTAGGTTTATAGCAGTGGAAAACTGCCACATTATCCACTATGGATGCCCTCTGGTATACATACAAAAAGCTATTGAAAATGGCCATTGAAATAGTGGATTTACCCATTAAAAATGGTGATTTTCCATAGCTATGTTAGTTTACCAGAGGGTACACATTCCGAAAAACCGTGACCGTCGACCGCAAGCCCAGGTGTTTATGCCCTTGTGGCTGACGTAAGCCCAGGCTTTGTCTGAAAATTGTGTCCCAAATCCATTCGATGACAATCATTTTCCATATGAGAATAGCCATTTAGGGGTTTATGCCATTTTCAGACACACCCAGAGCTATGGGTCAAACCCTGCTACATATCAAAATAGGTGGTAAATGGATCTTTATCCCCCTCAATATGGTAGGTAAGATAGGCTCTGACACATTCCCTCAATATGTGTGGCAATGCTGTAGCAAAAATGACCCAAAATCTGTGGGTTGTGAAGTCGAAAAAAAAAATGATCCATACCCAATGATTTAGGAGGTTGTAGCCAGATTCACCAATATCTTACTTCAGAAATCTCACATTTTAAATTCTTTAAAAATGGTCACAATTGACATTCGAGGCTGGGCAAATTCCAGTTTCCAACGGTATCCAAGCACCCCAGCCGCGACCGAATGCCCCTGGGGGGCGATCTGCTCCACAATAGCAGTGGCTGCCTGACAGGAATGTGTTGAAATATCGCCAGGTGATATTCCCATTAACAGTAACCCCAGTAACCCCCCATGAATCAAATCATGATCTGCTAATATCAGCTCCATAGGCCATGAAGCGGAAACCTGGAGGCGCCCGCTTAAGGCACCTTGAGTGCAGGCGCAGCCAACTTGCTGTTGTCGAAGAGAGGGATGAGCTGCGGTAGCCTCTTTTCTTCTTCTCGGACAGCTGGTTCATGAGCTCTTAGTGACGTGCAACTGTTGGTGGCTCATAAGCGCTTAATAAGCCATTCTTGATTGGGAGGTTACCTATGAGGTACGGAGTTGAACCCTCATGATTTTTCTTATCGTGATGAGGCCAGAGATTGGTTGGTCACAAATCCACCCTCAACTTCAGTTCAAAACCCTGTGTTGTCCCAAAATATACTGCTTGGTTTTTCTAGGGATTTCCCTGATGAATTTTAGTCAAGTTCCCCTTTTTTTTTGGTTGGTTATATATAATCCCCTACAATCATCAACCAACAAGGGTTTAGCAGCCACTGCTCATATGGCTAGTAGCGGCTAGTAGTTGTTACTTTCATTCAGATTTGTGTAGCTTCCGTGCTTGCCAAATTCTTGACCCCATCCACATATGGCGGTCAAGCACCGGTGATGTCTAAGGCACGCAATGGGATACAACAGTTGTATCCCATTGCGTGCCTTAGACATCACCGGTGCTTGACCGCCATATGTGGATGGGGTCAAGAATTTGGCAAGCACGGAAGCTACACAAATCTGAATGAAATATTATTGCAAGTGCCAAATTTTCATGTGAATTTAAGGCCAATGAAGTTCACACCCCTTTCAAATACCTTCAAATCAAGCATCATTTTCTGGGGACACAGCACCACTGTCCCAGCCTGGGCAGCACGAAGGGAGTGGCTGCTGCCAGCATCTCCAGGGTGCTAATGGCCGTGGCCTGGCGACAGGAATTCAGCAGCAAAAATTGGGATCAAACAATGGAGATTTGACCTGGAAACATGAGGAGTTTTGCCAGTGTTCCCTGTATGCACATGGGGATTTTTTCACTCATAGACATGGGGATTTTTGTTGGCAAAAAATGGAGATACCACCAAGCTTTGCGTAACTAATTCATGCTCTTGCTCAGGTGTTTGCCTCCCAAGCAAAAAAATGGTTGCGTCTGAAACTATGGTATAAACTGTGAACCCCCAAAAGTGCCATTTCAATCAAAAGATGATCAACCAACGGATGGGTTCAACATTCCCACACGAGCATCAGAAATTCGGGGGTCGCAGCTTCCCAGCCTTCTTCTCAGCAGCATCCTTTCCACTCGCAGCAAATGCCTCGTCGATCTCTTTGAAGGTAGCCTTGGCTGTCGCTGGTATGGTATTCTGTGTGTTTCGCTGATGCGAAAAACCGAAACGGGAGGTTGGTCGATTAGGCCTTGACTGATTTTGGCTGATTTCCGAGTCGGACCCTGTATTTGGCAGATTTCCAGATGGAACCCCTTGCATTTTTGTCAGAGCGTGTGACATGATGTTCCAAAAGTACTGTATTTCCATAAACGTGGCAAAATGGGGCCCCTATTTCGTCATTTTCTCTTTTGTCAGGGGGCTCCAAGTTTCCGGATACTTGGAGGATTATCCCACGGATAACTCTTAGTAACTGGATCTATAAGCCATAAATTAATGGGATACGCCACTTACAGGATGGTGCCCCCCAGTTATAAGTTGGTTTATAAACCCCATTAACTATAGTTATATCTACCATAAACCATAGTTATGGGAGTTATGTTCACCAACTTAGCTAACGAACTGGGGCACCACCTTGTAGATAACTCACCAGGGTCACCGAAGCACATCTGCTGCACATCTGCCAGGCCTCATCCACCTTGGCATCCACTTTCGGAGCGGCCTTGGTCTCCTCCTTCTTCTTGCCCTTGGCATCGGCCTGAATTTTTTTTATTGACCATGATTTTGGCAGGATTCTACTGGTAGATCTTTTTGGGGTGCTATAGACGTATACATATTTATAGACATTTATATATATAAATGTATTATATATATATATATTGCGAACCAAAGACCTCGTTAAACTTGATCGTTTCAATGAACATGTTTTACTTGTAAAAGAACGTACTTTACTTGAGCTAATTTTTGCCAAAGCTCCGTTGATGCAGTGGACAAATGCGTTTTATCGACAAATCACTGCAAATCATTCTCCCAACTGGTTGAGTTCCAGGGCTCTTGGTATCAATTTATATCAATTTCATTGTTTGCAATCGCCCCTTACAGCTGCCCACAGCCCGTGAACGTCCCGTCAACAACCCGAAACAAGCCGTGAAACACCCTTGAACCGTCCGTGAACGACCCGTGAACCACCCATGAACCACCCGGGAACCACCCATGAACCACCCGTGAACCACCCGTGAAACACCCGTGAACCACCCGTGAGACCAGTGTGTTAGAGACACAAAAAACTGGGTTAGAGACCCGAAAAACTGATTTTGTACCGTGAGCGACCCGTGAAACACCCGTTGAAGCATCCGTGAAGCACCCGTGAATGATCCGGGGACGCTCAATGAACATGCATTAACAGGCGAATGGTTTCCATCTTTTTGCAGGTTCCCAATATCAAATGCAGTCTGTCATAGCACAAAATGCATGTCTCTATGAACCAAGTCTCTCTCAAGATAGATTCAAAACAGTGATGTTGCTGAAGTGTTGACAGCAAGTGGTTAGAAGGATTTAGAAATGTGATCAGAGAGCGCAATTTCAAATGATCAAGTTCAACTTGTTCTTAACCAATGTGGACAGGTTAAACTGGTCTTTCGGGTTTGTAGGGTATGTATGTATGTATGTATGTATGTAGGTAGGTAGGTAGGTAGGTATGTATGTATGTATGTATACAGGTATACAGGTATACAGGTATACATATATATATATATACGAGTGTTTCCTGAACATAGGGTACCCAAGTCACCCAAGAGGTTAGACTTTTGTTGAAGCCCACAAAGTTCAGGCTTCTCAGGTTACTTTGTTGATTTCGGGGTTGCTATGGCCTTTGATTTTCTGTGGCCACATGTCCGAAAATCTGAAGGATACCCTCTGGTAAACTAACATAGCTATTGAAAATGGCCATTGATAGTTGATTTACCCATTCAAAATGGTGATTTTCCATAGTTACGTTAGTTTACCAGAGGGTAACCATTTGAATGTACTTGGGGATCAAACTGTGACAACAACCACATCTGGAAAATTAGCAAGCACAAAGACCAGGTAGGATCAGAAGTCGAACTATGTCAAGCTAACTCACGCAAGTTCGCAGCATGCTTCTCGAACCTGCCTTCTTGTCTGCTGCCTTCCCGTTCCTCAGACGAACAGCATCTAGCTGAGCCACCAAAAATACCCGATCATTATACTAGTTGATAAATAGGTTTCCCTACGATGCGTTATCATAATCCCCAATAATTAAATTAGCTAGCATAAGTCCCTATACCAATCAACCAGGGTTTCTTTAATGGCTCCAGTGACAGCAATAGTACATGCTGAGGGAAGCAAAGCATTGAACGGATCCTTGGATTCGGGGATGTACAGGAAATATCCGGAGTCTCACCATTGAAAACGGGGTGTAAACCCTGTAACTGTTCCATACTGTTCCCTGCATCCGCTGGAAACAGTTGACCAGTGACTCACCTTAATGAAGTATTGCCCAGACCCTGGCAACATAGCTAAAATACCCTGCAAGAAGGATCATTTTTTAATAGCTGCGAATGATATGTTGCATGTTTATTACTTAAACTCATCCCATGGTTACCGTGCACCTGTCGGTGTTCCCAAAGAAATGCACCAAAGTCTCAATGCAGCACGTTCTGCTTCCTTTTGAGCCTACCAACGATCCCACGCGTCATGGAGGACTCTTACAGTGCTCAGAACAGATGGCAACCCATGCAAGTCGAACAAAGGGGCATCCTTCGACATGGTCTACTGGTCCGACTACATTCACATTGGAAAGTACCCAAACATCTTTTTTTGCTGACTATGTTTCGGATGTTCAAGCGTCCCAGCGCCGCCCCTCGCCTGCGCTTCGGCAGCTTTGACCTCTTCCTTAGCCTTCAATGCCATGATTTCTGGTGGGGAAGGGATCCTTTGAGCAGGCAAAAAATGTTGGTTTTCGTTGAAGGGAAATGGCCAGACCTGTGTCTCAAATGGTTTCATAAATTGCCGAATCAGAAAAAATGTAGCTCCCGCAGTGTGCGAAACAAATACAGTAAGTGCATCCGATCTATCCGCACAGGCTCTCTGATTCTTGAACCAAACACTTGCACACGATAGGATCCACCCAAAGCCCGACATTGGTGCTTCCATTTGGACCATCCAGAAAAATGTCGTCTCAACTAGGCTTGTCTCAACGCTTCGGAACTAGGCTTGGTGCTAAACCCATCTACCGTATATCTTTGATGATATCCCATGATATCCCGGTGGTGATTGGTAAATGTCACAATGTGGCAGACCCGTTCACATGAATCCATCCCAAAATTGGATAAAATTGGTAGATCACCCATTTTTTCAGGGTGGTTTTTTGTTACATCCCCAAATGGATGTAACCATCTGTCAAGTGAATCCCAGACTGAGATCAGGCCTTGAGGTACTTCTCATCGTTTTGAAGTTTCTTCAAGGCGTTTTCCAAGTCCTCCCAGGCTCACGCCTTAAAAGTATGGGAAAATCCTGGAATTTCATGGTTTTTCATGTTCAAATGTTCAAACAAACATTTGCAATCTTAAGGGATGACTTTCCACAGCCACATTGGGGAAAGGTACTGAAAAGATCTGTTATTCTGCTGTAATATGGGGTATGGTCATCCCACCATGAATGGGATTCCTTATGATGATCATGACCGTGGCACATGTAGTCACTTCGTCCCTGCCAAGCCTTCTTTTTCTTCTTGTTTGGTTCGTTTGCGACCTCTTGCTCGGCATCATCAATCTTCACCTACGTTGCCGTATTGCTTAGAGCTCTTTTTCGGTAGTGTTACTGTTCAATGTGGTAACTAAACCCAATAAAAAACAGAAACTATCCTCAATTTACTCAACCAGTTGAGGAATAATCCCATCCGCTAATAGTAGACACCCCTTAAATGGTCCAAATATGTGGTTTCATCCCCTACTAAACCTTGGTTTCTAGGGGATTATGAGGCACGGATGGGCACGGAACTTTTGAAACCAATGCTGCCAATGCTAATGAAAAAAAAAATACGTGTATCATTGGGTTTCCATTTCTTCTTGGTGCTTACTCTGGACAGTGTTCTTCCATCGCCTGTACATGATGCTCCATTCATTGTTGTGTTCTCTTCTGCTTACCTGTAAACCTTCCCACTTCAAAATAAAGATAACAAAACATACGAATGATAACAAATGATTGAATTGTTTCCCATGAAAAATTCTCAAATCATCCATTCACCAATTGGTTTCAAACAGCTGTGTGGATGCCCACCCGCAGCCAAGGAGTACAGGAATCCCATGGGTGTTTTCCAATCAAACTAAGGGGGTTTCCTGTAGTATTTTTCCTTAAAACAATTCAATGGAATGGAGGATATCCCGGTATCCCATCAAAATATCACAATTACATCAACTGGACATTAATCCAATCTGCAAGTTTGTTGGCCATGATCAGTTGCATCACGGAAGAGATCATTTTTTTTTGTTTTTCTTGATATTCCCATTGGTTGTTCATCTCCTCACACAACCACCAGAATTTCCCCAAACGCTACCAGTGCAGGTTAAAACCATAGGTAGATGGCCGGGCCGTTGGTCGCAGCCACCACATTTTGGGGGTGAGTTCGAATTTCGAGTCCTTGCCGCTTCGGCCATTGTTGGTGGTTTCAACCCTGCTGAGAAAAACGCTACCATCGTCGTAATATAGTATATGTCATGTTGGGTCATCGTCGTTGTCGTCGTCATCATCCCAAGTAAGGGAAACATAACAAACATTTGAAACCACCGAGCACTGTGGAAAGATTTGACAAACATCTGGTGAAAATTTCTGGAAAACATGAAGCCAAGAAGCAAATAGTAATTATGGCACCCAAAAATTAGATGTTTCAAAAGTTGAAAATCTGGAAAAACATTGCGAAAAAATCGATCTTATCCATAAGTTCCTGAATTGTTTTCTTCGTCTTGGATACCAAGCCTCATGGTTTTTGATCAACTTCTTGAGCTCCTCGATGCTTGGCATGACCTTGGGAATAAAAAACAAGGGGGTACCCAATGGCGCGACCAATACCCAAGGGGTAGATTTGAGGTGGAAAAGAGTATTAATTCCCAACCACATCAGTAAGACCTGAGACATGGTGAATGGTGTCCTTTTTTGGTATCCGGATGCGTATCTTGGAGAGCCAGGATGCAAGGGGCTCTCAAGATGCTGCATGGGGAGCAAGAAAACCCAGTTTTCTTCGAAATTATGTGATAGTGAAGGAGGTATGGGTCCAAATGGAATGGATGGTTTACTGATTACTGTTTACTCCACATGATTGAATGGACCTGCACGAATGTTTTGGAACAGTTTCGTGAATCATTTTGTCAATTTTTTGTACCATTCCCCGGCGGGGGCAACCTGAGCTGCAAGGGACCCAAATCTGGAAATGTGGCAAGGCGTTTCAATGCTCATTAAATCTGTTTTCTCAGATGTTTGATATTATGGGTTGTCATCATCTCATGTTTCTCTAAGTTTATATCCAAGGTGCTTTGAAGCGCGCAAGATGAGGTGGGCAAAAATGTGAACAACCCAATCTGGAGCCGAAACACGCATTGCAAGCAAAACATGCATGCCTGTGGTGTTGAGAATGATTCGAATACGAACGGGCACTTTAGTTTTTGAAACTCTTCAAACTGCAAAGGTTCAGGGCGAAATCGAGCGCTGCTGCAATTGTTTTGAAACTCAGGGCCTCAATGTACACAGATCTCACGTGGCATGTGCCGTGACATGAAGCAGGTCCTACACTCTCGATTTGTGCGTGTCATCCCATGATTTTCATGGGTGAATACTGACATGAGTGCGATGCCAAAACAATCGCACTCCTCCTTTGAAGCGTGCATCTTTCGATCTCGGTTCAACCAATTTTATTCCAAGCTTAACAAACCGTGCATGCAAACTTGTTAGTACAGGGATCTATAAAATCTAGATACCCTGACTGGTAGTACTTTAAACTGAAATACTTCGATGGAAACGCAAACGCCACGTCCTTCAAAAAACAAACGTCTCAAATGACACCGAAGCGAAATAAAAGAATTCGACAACCGACGACTCGTCTGAGAGCTGCCGCCTGAAACGGATCTTTTTCCAGCAAAGCTTTGGGGTAAATATCTCGGATGGTTGGATCAATGCTTCCAGCACACCCGAAGCCAACCCCACTTCATCCAAGTGTGATGGGATGCTGATTTTTGATCCTGTCTCTTGTCTTCGCCTTAGTATCCGCAAAAGTATTCGAGCAGGTTGAATGGCTGAATTGCTTGCCACTTGAATTCCACTTAGCCCTGATGAAGTTCACGCGAGGCTCCAAGTGCCGTAAGTTGTTTCAACACTACGCGGCCAGTACTTGACAGGTGGTCTGTAATGTGCAAGCCATCAAGGTCATCCATATCCTCTGGAAAAATCCACCAATGAGCTGGCCTAAGCCCGACCTCCGACAAGGCACCGGATTAACCTGTTGAGCGGTTTTCTTTGTTTGGTTCCTCCGGCATAGTTGCGGCTATTTGGACTGTGCACTGGTCTGGTCAACTGCAGCCCACCTTCTGTGAAGATGGAAACGTCACTGCTTCAAGAAATGAATTTAAGCAATGTGTAACATTCAATCTGCGTTGAGAACGACCTGGCGGAAGCCAAGAGGCGTTGGACGGAAAAAAAATCTGTTGAGGGGTCCAGTTTTGGACCCCCGTGCAAAGCAAACGTATCAGAAAAGGGGTCAGGAAGTGGATTCCTTGAATCGAAAAAATGGTTCCGTGGGAGGGTCCAGTTTTGGCTTCGAATGCCCGAGTGTTTTCTGAATGTCCATGGTCTGCCGACACCAGGAAGGATCCGAAAATTATTTTTTTTTCCTGTTCTTAGTTTCGCCAGGAATTCGGTGTCGGAGAAGACCTGATACACAGTCCAATGAGGTCATCACAATGCCAATCAAATCAAAAGAACCAAAGCAAAAGCAAAACAAATCAAAAGTGACAACAAAACAAAAAAACACAAAAACAAAAACCAAACCAACAAGAACAGGCCAACACGAAAGACAAAGTGATAAATTGACCTGACCACCAGTAACAAGCAAGTCTCCAGTTGGAGACAGACCAGTAAAACGTGTTCAAGGGCTCGAAGGGGGCTTCAAGGGGGATTGAGAAGGTCTTCAAGGGAACTTCAAATGGGGCTTTAAGAGGGGCTTCAAGGCGGCTTGAGAAGGGCTTCAAAGGGGCTTGAGAAGGGCTTGAAGGGGGCTTGAAGGTGAAGGCTTCGAAGAGGGCTTGAAGGGCTTGAGAACGGCTTCAAGGGGACGACTTCAGAAAGGCTTCAAAAGGGTTCAAGGGGGGCTTGAGAAGGGATTAAAGGTGGCTTTAAGGTAAATGGGGTTTCAAAGAGGTTGAAGGGGGCTTCAGAAGGGCTTCAAGGGCTTCAAGGGGTTTCAAAAGGACTTAAAGGGGGTTTCAAGGTGAAGGGGGCTTCAAGGCGGCTTGTTGGGGCTTCAGAAGGGCTTCAAGGGGGTTTCAGAAAGGTTTGAAGGGGGTTTGAGCAAGGTTCGAAAGGTGCTTGAGAAAGGCTTGAAGCAGGCTTGAGAAGTTTTTGAGAGGGTCGAGGGGCTTGAAAAAGGCTTGAAGGGCTAAAAGAAAGTTTAAGAGAGGGCTGATGGGAGAATGGCTTCAGGGGGGCTGGAGAAGGGCTTGAAAGGTGCTTGAGAAAGGTTTTAAGG
>CAMXCT020005968.1:0-41343 GCA_947184155.2 Cladocopium goreaui | reverse complement strand
TAGCAGCAGTAGTAGTAGTAGTAGCAGTAGTAGTAGTAGTAGGTGGTAGTAGTAGTAGTAGGTGGTAGTAGTAGTAGCAGTAGTAGTAGTAGTAGCAGTAGTAGTAGTAGCAGTAGCAGCAGCAGCAGCAGGAGTAGGAGTAGGAGTAGGAGTAGGAGTAGGAGTAGTAGTAGTAGTAGGAGTAGTAGTAGTAGTAGGAGTAGTAGTAGGAGTAGTAGTAGGAGTAGGAGGAGTAGGAGGAGTAGGAGTAGGAGTAGTAGGAGTAGTAGGAGTAGTAGTAGTAGGAGTAGAGGAGTAGTAGGAGTAGTAGGAGTATTAGGAGTAGTAGGAGTAGTAGGAGTAGTAGGAGTAGTAGGAGTAGTAGTAGTAGAAGATGATGATCTAAATTCTGAGGAAGGTCAACTATTTACTTGCGTCTCTAATTTTTTTCACTTGCGCCCCCTGATCACTTGCGCCTCAAACTACTCACTTGCGCCTCCAATACTCACTTGCGCCCCCCAGCCTACTCACTTGCGCCCCCCTCCCTGCCTTCCACAATGCCATGATCTAAATTCTAAGTTTTAATTAAAACTTCCCCCCAACCTTGCCTTCCACAATGCCATGATCTAAATTCAAACTCTTTATTTAAACTTCCCCCCCCTGCCTTCCACAATGCCATGATCTAAAATCGAATTCTTTATTTGAACTTCCCCCCCCTTGCCTTGCACAATGCCATGATCTAAAATCTAACTCTGTATTTAAACTTTCCCCCCTTTGCCTTCCACAGTGCCATGATCTAAACTCGAACTCTTTATTTAAACTTCCCCCCCTGTGCCTTCCACAATGCCATGATCTAAAACCTAACTCTTTATTTAAACTTCCCCCCCCTTGCCTTCCACAATGCCATGATCTAAATTCTAAGTCTTTATTTAAACTTCCCCCCCCTTGCCTTCCACAATGCCATGATCTAAAATCGAATTCTTTATTTAAACTTCCCCCCCCTTGCTTTCCACAATGCCATGATCTAAAATTTGCTACCACCATGCTACAACTTCTTCAACGTGGAGATCGGTCTGCACAAGAGCCTGCGACCAGGATGGGCCATATTTTCTTATTTTCCATGCTTGTTCTGAGAATATATGTTTTGGCAGCTTGGACGAGATAACATTGGTTGTATGTTGCTGTTTTTGGCATGGTGTCGAAGGACACTGAACTTCTTGATTGTTTGCGCAGTTTCGGAAAGCTGATTATGATGGTCGTCATTTTTCGCGCAGGCTCCTGCGCAGAGTATTTCCCAAAGAACAGCTACCACGTTCCTCTACATAGTACTATACTTTCACTTCCTTTACATCTCCCACATAAATCAACTTCATCTACATGACAAACATCTCCTACCAGTCATGTACATCAGCTACATGATTTACATCATCTTACACAGCCGTTGTTACACAGGACTTAGGGCACCGAAGTTGTTGCACAGAAGTTCTTACACAAAAGAGCCCTTTGGGAAGGGCTTGGACGGGCTTCCAGGGGGCTTGACGGGAGCTTCAGAAGGGCTTGAAGGAGGCTTGCGGGCTTGAGACGGCTTCAAGGGGGCTTCAAGGGGGCTTGAGAAGGGCTTCAGGGGGGCTTGAAGGTGGCTTGCTTGAAGGTGGCTTGCTTGAAGGTGGCTTGCTTGAAGGTGGCTTGCTTGAAGGGGGGTTCAAGGGGGCTTCAAGGGGGCTTCAAGGGGGCTTGAGACGGGCTTCAAGGGGGCTTCACCTTTGTGAAGCCTTCAAGGGTGAAGCCTTCAAGGGCTTGAAGGGGGTTTCAAGGGGGCCAAGGGGCTTCAAGGGGGCTTCAAGGGGCTTGAGAAGGGCTTGAAGGGGGCTTCAAGGTGAAGAGGGCTTCAAGGGGGCTTGAGAAGGGCTTCAAGGGGGCTTCAAAAGGGGTTGAGAAGGTGTGGCTCGGATCCAGCGCCCCCGACACTGGAATTTGGAAACTTTGTTTCATCCCATAATTTTCTTGTTTTGCTGCAATTTTCCATACCCTTGAGGCCTCGAGGCTTGCCCTGAGGCCGTCCCTTTGCGCCAGCTGCGGCCTAAAGTTCTAGGAAGGCAGCACAGTCACCAACTACTTCAAGTTCAGCCTTGCTGGGACTTCAACAATAGTATTACTGTAGCAAGCATGCTGTTGATTTTCCCATGCGTGAGACTTGACTGTGTATTTTCTGCAAGTAAAACATGTCTTGACTACGTTTGGTCTGTGAATGTATTCATGCTCTCTGTTTGAGCAATTTTGCCCGCCCAAGTTTCCCTTCGTTCTTTGGTTGAAGTTGTTAGTTTGTTGCACAATTGAATCCGATCGCTCAGTAGAGCGCTAAATGAAGATCATGTAGACCTTGTTTGCGTCTCAGTACAAATCTGGGGCCCCGGATTGCATTTTGGGGTCCTGATTTGGGTCATATTTTGGTCCCTGTTTCGGGTTCCATTTTTGGGTGGGCCCCACAATTACAAACAAAATCAAGAGCCCCAAAACGGGGCCCAAAAATGGAACTCAAAACAAGGACCAAAATTGGACCCAAATCAGGCGCCAAAATGCAATCCGGGGCCCCAAATTTGCGGACACGCAAACAAGGACGTGTAGAGATCATCTTCATTCAGCGGTCTGCTGGGCGATCTTATTCAATTGTGCAACAAACCAACAACTTCAACCAAAGAACGAAGGGAAACTTGGGCGGGCAAAATTGCTCAAACAGAGAGCATGAATACATTCACAGACCAAACGTAGTCAAGACATGTTTTACTTGCAGAAGATACACAGTCAAGTCTCACGCATGGGAAATCAACAGCATGCTTGCTACTGTAGCAAGCATGCTGTTGATTTTCCCATCCGTGAGACTTGACTGTGTATCTTCTGCAAGTAAAACAAGTCTTGACTACGTTTGGTCTGTGAATGTATTCATGCTCTCTGTTTGAGCAATTTTGCCCGCCCAAGTTTCCCTTCCTTCTTGGTTAAAGTTGTTAGTTTGTTGCACAATTGAATCCGATCGCTCAGTAGAGCGCTAAATGAAGATCATGTAGACCTTGTTTGCGTCTCAGTACAAATCTGGGGCCCCGGATTGCATTTTGGGGTCCTGATTTGGGTCATATTTTGGTCCCTGTTTCGGGTTCCATTTTGGTGTACCGTTTTGGGCCCCACAATTACAAACAAAATCAAGAGCCCCAAAACGGGGCCCAAAAATGGAACTCAAAACAAGGACCAAAATTGGACCCAAATCAGGCGCCAAAATGCAATCCGGGGCCCCAAATTTGCGTGTCCACAAGGACGTGCAGAGATCATCTTCATTCAGCGGTCTGTTGGGCGATCTTATTCAATTGTGCAACAAACCAACAACTTCAACCAAAGAACGAAGGAAAACTTGGGCGGGCAAAATTGCTCAAACAGAGAGAATGAATACATTCACAGGCCAAACAAAACATAGCCAAGACATGTTTTACTCCGCCCTGGTTTTGGAACCTCATTTTGCTCAATCTTGCGGCCGCTTCTTGCTACTTTATTGCATCCTTGGATGGCAGAGTTTGCTGCAAGCATCCTTTCATTGGAAGATGCAAAATGTGAAATTGCCAGTGTCCAACACCTGCGGGCTGCATATGTTCAAACAGTGAAACAATTTAGAACACCCCGGCATTGCGACAATGGCGGCAAAATGCCATGTAATCTCGAAGCAGAGACCAAGTCGAAAGTAGGAACGGCGCATCGTCTAGGTTCTCCCTGACGCAGAATGACAATCCCAATGGCTTTGACAGATTGTGAATTATGACCTTCACACTTGAAATTACGACCCTCGCATTGTCAAATTACGATCCGCCATGGGACGGCTTCACTGATTTTGGTTGCAATTTTTCGGGGAGCTGCTTGTTGGCGAGTTTCGATACACCCCATACGCAGCGGACTTGAGAGGGCGACCTTATCGGCAGTGGTCACCTGTTCATTGCAAGTAGCGTTAGCAGGGTTACGACCGAGTCATATTTGGGTATTCAAGGTACCGTAACTGGGCAGCTACTGTTTTTTCCCCCACAGTCGTCCTCGTGGTGAAGTTGGGAGGGCATCACTCTTGTGGTGCTGACAGACTTCGGTGGCGGTTAGATTCCCCGCTAGTCCGCGAGCAAGACTCAAGACCATAGACCTGCCGAAAGGCAACGGGCTTGGACACAAAAAATAGTGACTCCACCCCCCGTATTTCTTTGGGGTGGTACAGCAACCTGATCTTCGGCTACCGTATCCATTTTACAGTTGCCGTTGCGGAGTTGTCTCGGATTAATAAAAAGGCCGCAACTCGAAGTCTACAACTTGGACTGCTGCTGAGATCTAGGCGGGAGTCGCAGAATTTGGCCCCTTTCAAATAATTGACCGACCACACTGACTTGGTCAAGTGTGTGGATGTTTCAGTTTTAACAGTTGATCCGGAAGTTTGCAAGAGAACCTCTGCCAAGTCTTGCCCGTTGAGATGTTTGTTCTCTGAAGCAGGCAATCCCGAATAGGGTTTACAGCTTAGAGAGGGACCTTGAGCCTACTACGGACTTCGAGGAGCTGCTATTTCCTTGGGCCGACCCTAGCTGAGAGGGGAACCTCCATTCTGGTCACACGTTTTCAATGGCTCTCACTTAAAGCGACCTTACCAAGATAAAACCTGGAAGGAGGAATACAGGGTGGGTTATCCATAGGGAGCCGTTGACCCTTTTTTCAGTTTGGATTCCTTTGCACGGACCTGGTTCCGCAGGCATTGAGTCCCCCTTCGGTGACGCCAGCCGATCTCACGACCCTGACTGTCTGACAAGGTGTCAAGCTCCAAATGGCACACGTACAATGGTCGGGTCTGTGCATGTATAACAAGGTCAACCTAGCTGTGGAATTTTCCTCCGAATGGTCCCATCCACCCTGCTTTTTCCAGAACGGGCCCGTCAGTAAATGGAGCGAGCAGAACTAGCACATGCCGGGAGATTTGCGGGTCGTCGCTGGTGCCGTTTTTTGTTTGTTCTCGTTGTTTTTGTTTCAATGATGTGCCTCGGAAGCCAAAGAGTTTCATATTTTTTGCAGACTTTTTTACGCTTCTCTCACTGTCAGGACCGAGCCTTAGAGCGAGATCGGCCGAACAGAGGGAAAAAAACAAGAGAGCAAACCGGTGAGAGGCTCCTCCATTTGAAGCTTATTCTTTTGATAATGCACAAGTCATTTTTTCTCCAACTGTGCTGGTCGGGTCAACTTTCATTGTGCCGCTTGTGGTTTTTTGTTTTTGGTTTGGTGTGTGTGTGTGTCCTCCAACAGCAGTCCGTCTTTTGTTCATCTTTTAAAGATGAAGAATTTTGACCTGCATGCAATAGCGTGTTGATCGACCTAGCAAAACCTGAGAGACGATGGACAAAAAATCTCATTGCTCGAAGAAGAATGTGTGTGGTTGTTGTTCCCCACAACTTTGTGTGGGGTTCTTGTTTTTGATTCTGTATCCCGGGCTCCTTCTCCTCCCGCCGCCTCCCTCACACATACAACAACAATTTCACACCCACAAACTTAACATACAATAATCTCACATATAATAACTTCACACACACAAACTTAACATACAATAATTTCACACACACAAACTTAACATACAATAATCTCACATACAATAACTTCACACACACACACACAAACTTAACATACAATAATTTCACACACACAAACTTAACATACAATAATCTCACACACACAAACTTAACATACAATAATCTCACATACAATCACTTCACACACACAAACTTAACATACAATAATTTCACACACACAAACTTAACATACAATAATCTCACACACACACAAACTTAACATACAATAATCTCACATACAATCACTTCACACACACAAACTTAACATACAATAATCTCACACACACAAACTTAACATACAATAATCTCACATACAATCACTTCACACACACAAACTTAACATACAATAATCTCACACACAAACTTAACATACAATAATCTCACACAAACGTCCCACACACAAACTTAACATACAATAATCTCACATACAATCGCTTCACACACACAAACTTAACATAAAACAATCTCACACACACACACAAAGTTAACACTAACTTCACACAACAAACTGAACACATGGCAGACGTGGCACAAACTCACATCTACCCTCCTTTCACGTGGCAGGCGTGGCACAACCTCACATATTGTCGTGTTGCGTGGCAGGCGTGGCACTTATGGCACTGGGTGGCGCGCTTGGACTCGGTTTGGGCGCGCGTGACGCCCGTGACGCCGCGCCAGGCGTGGCACTTATTGCACTGGGTGGCGCGCTTGGACTTGGTTTAGGCGCGCGTGACGCCCGTGACGCCCGTGACGCCGCGCCACTTCTGTGTGGCAGGCGTGGCAGAAACTCACATCCTCCGTGCTTTCACGTGGCACTGCCTCACATCTACTGTCGTTTTGCGTGGCAGGCGTGGTACACACGGTACAGGGTAGCGCGCTTGGACTTGGTTAAGGCGCGCGTGACGCCCGTCACGCCGCGCCAGGCAGGCGTGGCACAAACTCACATCCACCTTGATTTTACGTGGCAGGCGTGGCACAACCTTACATCTACCGTCGTTTGCGTGTCATCAGAAGAACTCAATGCACAGGTATCACCACGCACAGATGATGAGTACAATCTCCCATACCATGAAGACGCATTGCAAGAGCACTAGCATAGTGGTGCCTCCCTCCCAACTTTGATGCAGCCTGATGATTGGAAAAGCAGTTCTGAGCGGACTCTGAGGGTGCCCTGAGTGCTGTAGCCGCGCCGTCTTTTTCACCGTAGATCATGTTTCACTCTTCTGTTTCACTGCGGTAGTTTTCTCACCACTTTGTTGCGACCCGGCGTTGTCGGTGTTTGTTTCAAAGTGTCAGGGTGACTGTTATGCCATGAAGGCTGCTCTCTGTGATCTCGGGGGTCCTGGCTGGGGGGATCCCTGGTTTCCGCATTGGGCTTTGTTGCTTCTGCACCCTTTGAATGGCCCATGGTGTTTTTGTGGTTTTTACGGTTGCTTTTGTTAATGGGCCTGCTCAGCATGACACATAAGTTGTCATCTGCATGCGCCGAGTTGATACTAAGCTATCACCTCTTTTCTCAACTGATCTTTTTCACCCAACTGGTACCTGTCATGTCACTGCTTTGGGGTTGTGTGGTTTTCTGTGTTTTGTGTGGGTTGTTTTTGTTTGTGTTTGTGTTTCTGTTTTGTGTTGTTTTTGCTCCTGGTTCTTTTTTTCGGTTCTTGTTCTCTGATGACATGACAAGTGAATAGGACTATGTATCGGTCCTCTACCAGTTTTGCGGCCACTACAGCTTCGGCCCCTGCGTGAATTAATTAAATAATCTAATATGCAACATGCTTGGAAACATGTTGAACGACCTGGCGGAAGCCATACGGCGTTGGACGGAAAAAAATACCGTCGTTTGCGTGGCAGGTGTGGCACTTATGGCACTGGGTGGCACCCTTGGACTTGGTTTAGGCGCGTGTGACGCCAGTGACACCGCGCCACTTCTGCGTGGCAGGCGTGGCACAAACTCACATCCACCATCCTTTCACGTGGCACGCGTGGCACACTCACATCTCCCGCCTTTTCTCTGGCAGACGTGGTATACATGGCACAGGATGGCGCGCTTGGACTTGTTTTGGCGCGCTTGGACTTGGTTTGGACGCGCGTGACGCCCGTGACGCCGCGCCACTTCTCCGTGGCAGGCGTGGCACAAACTCACATCCACCTTGATTTCACGTGGCAGGCGTGGCACAACCTCACATCTACCGTCGTTTTGCGTGGCACCACCTCACATTTACCATCGTTTTGCATGGCAGGCAGGCGTCCCTGTGGAGTACTTGACTACCGGTGGTGGTTCGATTCCCCGCTGGTCCGCAGGTAAGCCTCAAAGTGGTGACCAGCCGAAAGGCACCTGGCACCGACCACAAAAATCGTTTTGCATGGCAGGCGTGGCACTTTAAGCACTGGGTGGCGCGCTTGGACTTGGTTTAGGCGCGCGCGACGCCTCGGACGCCGCGCCACTTCTGCGTGGCAGACGTGGCACAACTCACATCCACCGTTCTTTCATGTGGCAGGCGTGGCAGGTGTGGCACAACCTCTCATCTACCGTCGTTTAGCGTGGCAGGCATGGTATACACATGGTGGCGCACTTGGACTTGGTTCAGGCACGCGTGAAGCCCGTGAGGCTGCGCCACTTCTGCGAGGCAGGCGTGGCACTTGGTGACATCCACCTTGATTTCACGTCGCAGCTGTGGCAACAACTTCACATCGATTGTGGTTTTGCGTGGCAGGCGTGGCACTTATCGCACTCGGCGGCGCGCTTGGACTTGGTCGAGGCGCGCGTGACGCCCGTGACGCCGCGCCACTTCTGCGTGGCAGACGTGACACAAACTCTCATCCAAGGTCTTTTCACGTGGCAGGCGTGGCAGAATCTCACATCCACCGTGGTACAGACGGGCACTGGGTAGCGCGCTTGGCCTTGGTTTCGGCGCGCGTGACGCCCGTGACGCCGCGCCACTTCTGCGTGGCACGCGTGCCACAAACTCACATCCACCTTGATTTCACGTGGCAAGCGTGGCACAACCTCACATCTACCGTCGTTTTGTTCTGCGTGGCAGGAGTGGTACAAACTCACATCCACCATCCTTTCACGTGGCAGGCGTGGCACAACCTCACATCTACCGTCGTTGCGTGGCAGGCAGGCGCGGTACACATGGCTGCGAAAATCCAACAGGACCTAATTACAACCACTAGTCGCGCTCCTAACGTCGCAAGGGGTCGGCTTAACTCCGCGTCGAGCGTTTAACAAATTAAACACGAATTCCCCAAAACACGACAGCTTCACTGCGAACTCTCAAATCCTTTTCCACACAGGAAAAACACGAAGGCAAGTTGTCTGTCATGCACATGCAGCATGTTATAGTTGGACTTCTTCTGTTTCAGCTGCTTTGCCTTTGCAACATGCAACGGCGGCGGTCGAAAAACATCATCATCATGTTGGTGAATTCAGTAAAGCTGAATTCACCATCTTTCCAAAAATAAATCATCTCCATGTCCAAGTTCTCTTCAAACGCGCCATTTGCACAAATTCCAAAAACATCCAAACTTTTGACAAAAAATAGTTGGCAGCTTCCGAAAATAAAACGCATCATGCAGAAAACAAATCCAGTCAAGGTTGTGGTTGAAAACGCATGCACATGTGTTTGAAAAACAACGTTGAGCTTGTTCAAAAAGTCGTCGATACCAAAATCATCTTCAAATTCATTTGCAGTCCAGAAAACCTCGTTGCAAATGAATTTCAGTTCCAAAAAAAAACACTCTTCTTCTCCACCAAGTTGACGAAAAACATTCACATGCACATAAAACGCATCTTCACGGTATTGTAACCAATTCCAGTTGTTCTCAAACCATTCTGCATCAATTTCAGAGTTCTGCCCAAATAAACCATTGACAACATCATGTTGTAGCCACCATGCAAGTTACATCCAGAAACGTAGCACATGCAGTCCATATGCACGGGAGTGTATATTTCCATACCCCCTTTTGCTGCGTTTCCCATCCATAGTCAGCCGAAAATCCAGAGAAGTCTCAAAGGCTCTCATGCCACACATATGTATAAAGCTGTCATCTGTTCAACCTCCAGTGAGGACTTGCACACAAAGTCGCATCTTCACACCAGTTGCAGATGTATTGCAAAAATACCTGTGTACTTGAATTAGCCTTGTGTTGTAATCCATTGACCTTGTCCACATACTCATTGATGTAGAAAAATGAAAAAAAGCTGTGTCAAAGTGCCACATTGAAATTGCTCCACAACGAATTCCCTGCAGTCCAGCTCATCGCAAAGGAAGCCCAAAGATTCTGCAGAGAGGATTCATCACAACAAATTCCAGGCACATTGCACATGCAAAACCAAAAATCGCCACATCCAGCTCCACATTGGCATCCGCAATCACTCCATTAGCGCCAAGAGAATTCACGCTGGTAGACATAGCCGGCATTGAGGAATGCGTCTACCCTGCAGTGAATTAAGAATGCACAGAAATCAGGACCCTGTGTCCTTGGCGTTGGAGTTAATTTCTTGCGGAACTGGCCAATCATCTTCTTTGCGTAGCGGCACTCCTCCATGCTTTGGTTGAAGACCCTCACAACAAAGTCATGGTAGGTGATGGGCTTTTCGGCAAAACGGCCCATCTTGAGAAGCGTGCATGACCAGTGATATGTATCCTTGATCCATGCAGGCTGTGGCACATTGAAATCGACCTCCTCATAGTCGATTGTGGCATCTTTCCAATTGTCATCCCACTTGTGGGTTGCTGGCAGCCCTGACTGCACCTTTGGAAATAGTGGCGGGGAGTCGCCGGTGTCGGAGATGAATGAATAGCTCCCCAAAACGCTGCTGGCACTCTCTGCATCCGAATTTGACTCGACAGCTTCATGCCGTCTCTTGGAGCCATCGGTCATAGCGCCATTGTCATGCATTTTGTTCGAATTGCCTTCCACAATCTCCGGAGGCTCTTCGGAGATGCGTGCACACTTCGAACCAGAAGCTTTGGGCGGAGGCAGAGCTGGTCCTTTGGGACCCTGCTTCCCCTTCTCTCCATCCTTTCCTTTGAATTCACCTTTGAATTCTCCCTTTGCCACATTCTTGCCACCTTTATCATCTTTGCCACCCTTCTCAAACTCTTTGCCACCTTTCGCAAATTCCGGCTTGCCACCTTTGGTATTGTCAGGCTTCCCACCTTTGTCATAGCTCTTTCCCTTGCCCTTCTGCTCCTGGAACGCTTTCTCACTTCCAATTGCAGATGCAGGCAAAATCGGTGGGTCTGCCTTTGCTGCAGGAGGTAGAGGAACCTGTGCATTGAATTTTGGAAATCCTGCAGACTGTCCATCAGCATCGGCACAGTAGCGGTTGGCAATCTCAGCAATGGCTGCAGCCGCAGCTTTAGCCTCTGCAATATCCGCATTCTTCTGCACCACATTTCCAAAAAGTTGTATCACAGGTTTGTCATTCTTTGGGTCTTTGGCATCCTCCTCAATCCAAGGGTCGTCATTGGGATCATATGGCCTGTCTTGCCATTTCTTGTGGTATTCACGTGCATCGACGATCCCTGAATTCCCTCCAGCTTGCAAGGTAGGCGGCGGTGTTGTCGGAGGCACCTTGTATGCATTCTGGCTGTAGGCATCCGGCCATAGGGCACCAGGTGGTGCAGCCGACGCAGCAGATGAATTCGAACCTGTCGGAGCATGCACTTTGGAGGGGCTTGGAGGCACATGCGATTCCATGCAGTCCTTCCAATCATCATCATCTGGTGGATATGATCTGTTCATAGGTGCGTTCTTGACCTCTTTCTTGTGGACGGTCAAGAGTTCATTCATTTTTCCACCAGCTTCAGCTTTGCGCATCAACTCGCGCAATTGGTCCCATTCTCCCTGTGTCATGTCCGTTCCCAAGACTGGGTCACTTGGGTTGTAAGGCATCGAATTCTCTCCCTGTCGGTACCATCCAGAAGCATCACTATGCCATTGCTGTGGTTTTGAAGCCATGGCGTCACGTCAGAACCGAATTCCTAATTGTGAACTGTTTCAACCCTCACACACACACACGCAGGAGTCGAGTGCAGCAGTTCAGCTGTTTCAGGGGTTCCTAAGTGTCCGCAACTGCTAAGTTGGGCGTGTGAGTGAATTCTGAAACCTGACATCCTTAGTTCTCCAGGCAGTGTTCTGACTTGCATTCTGTATCCAAAACGTTGCAAACGAAAACAAACTTCTGTCCAACCCTGTCCACATCAGTCCAATGCAAAATCAACTGAACATGCAGACATGACTGAACATGCAAAAAAATCACTGTGTTTCTACATCAATGCAGTTCTTTGACAACAACTGTCTCTCACATCAAAAACTGTGTTTCGCGTACGCCAGTGCTTCGCAAAAATAAAACAACTGTGCTTCACAAGACTGCAGTGCTTCACATCACTGTCGTTTGGTTTCAAATTTGTTTGAAATAAGACATGCAAAACATCTTTGGTTCCCACATGCCAAAAAAACTTTCCTTCACACATCACACGTCCCCCTTTTAAACTGGCGACGTCCGGAGACGTGCAAAGCAAAACAAAAACAGTTCCACCTGCCACGCACATTTCTTCAAGAAAATCATGCAACATGCAGGTCAAAACAAAAAAAACGTTTGTTTGGTCTTGGTTGTTCCATGCGACATGCAAAACAAAAACATGAACATGCTCAGGGGTCCTTTCGTCCAGCACGAACTGCGGCCAAAATGGCTTTTGCCAGTTCTTTGTTATACACACCGGTTGCTGTCCAGTTGACATCGTACATCCCTGCATGTTTCTCACATTCGCACCAACCAAAACGCCTTGTGAGCAAATTGCAAAAACCAGCTGACGCACTACAAAAGATAAGCACTTTACCGATAGGCAGTCCATTCGGTGCTTGCATACCGGTTTGACATAAAAACACCTCAGCATCAAACTGCAAACCACATTGTTTCAAAACTCGTTTGGTCTCTTCGCGTTTCCATATGTTGTTGTTTCGGGGCAGTTCGAAAGACCTCGAATTCCCAAGCAACAAATACTTAGAGACGTTCTCCATGATGCCTTTCCATGACCTGTCTGCCTCTGATTCGATCGTTGCAGAAAAATTCTTGAGTGGCGACCCTGAGCTACAAGGAGTAGAAGCGTGCACATGCACCCAACGGTAGCCTAACTGTTGGTGAACCTCAACAAACTCTTTCACCTTTTGAAACATGTCCGGAGTTTCCATTCGTTTGACTATACCGATATAGGGCATGCGTGCAACTTTGCAGGCTTCTCTCAGAGCTGAATTAGTCCCACAACAAACTTCCACAAACGCAACATCTTGCTTGTGATCAACCCTACTGTTGATGAGCATGACATCACGAACTCTGTGCAGGTCTTGCATAGGCACTTCAGGAGTCTCAAACCCTAAGCTTGTGCGGTGTCTCAGGAAATCTTTGGTCCCCAAACATTTGGTAAACAAATCTGCCACATTGTCCGTTCCGGCCCTGTGTTCAACCAAAAGTTCATTTGAGCTAATTTTAGCTTTCATCCAGGCCATACGAATTTCCACATGTCTACTTCGTTTGGGTATATCCTGTCCGACCAACAATTGCAAGGCTGAAGAGCTATCTGACTCCAGCAAGATTTGTGGCACATCTCTCTCTCTCATTTCACCAATCCCTGTGTAAACACGATGGCAAAAATTGCTAAACGCAACAGATTCTTGGGCAACCATTTGCAATGCATACAATTCTGCTTCACAAGAGGACAATGACACAGACTGCTGTTGCCTAGCCAATGACCTAACCAATGCACCTTCACAGAAAACAACCCCACCAGAAATTCCCTTTCTACCATTGAATCTGTATGGAGCAAACGATGCATCAGAGAATGAATGCAAAATTGAATGTCTTGCAGGCCCAATCATCAAATTCTCGTATTCTGGGGATGGTAACCTCAAACATGTTCCCACATCTTCAAACAGAAATCGCAACAAAGAACGAATGGCAGCTTCAGTGCCTTGGTTGGGCTTTGCTTGCTGACTTCCAATTAGACTGAGATATAGTTTCAGGTCGTGCCTAGACTGCGCCATCCACAGAAGCTTGCCAAGTGCTCGGCGAAATCGTGAATATGCAGAGGGAGAGAGTTCTTGCAATTGATTCTTGTCGCCCATGGCCTTGTCCAAAATGCCGGCCACATCCGGCACCGATGCAGATCCTTTTGTGATGTTGAATTCAGTAAAGGTCGTATCCAAAAACTTTGGATCCACGCCAATTGTCAAAGAGTCGTCATCAATTCCACGATGCACATGCCTGCCAATGAAAATCAAACGTCCACCTCCATGTCGTGCAGGAAGGATGATTCCGGTCTCCTTCAAGGGCACGGCTTTGCCAATTGCTTTCTCCACGATCTTCTCAGCTTTCTCAGATTGGCAACAAAGGAGTAGGTCGTCCACATATGCGACAAGCAGTGCAAGTTCTCCATTCACGACACCTTGATAAATGCATGGTTCGACCTCGTCAGAAGTCAATCCAACACCACGGATGCTGTCACTCAGCAAATTCAGCCAGTGCAGCGATGCATCTCGAAGACCATTCAAGGCTTTATAGAGCAACAAGTAGGCTTGTGAGCCATCAGGCATAGAGACGGAGAGGGGCAGTTTCAGCACAATCACAAGTCCATGAGGAAGGGGTGAATGCATGAAGGCATGAGAAACATCAAGTCCTTTCAGTCGAAGAGCACGTTGGGCAGCAAGAGTGAGAACGAAATGCAAGCCCTCAATGCTTGGTGTTGGGCTCGAAATTCCCAGCTTTCGTGCACTAATTCCTTTATTCAAGTCCTTTGCAACTATTCGGACTCTGACTCGTGATTCACTTTTGTATGCTGAAACCCATCTACTTGGAATCACACGCATGAGCGGGTGTTTCTTTTTCAATGCATCAACCTCTGCCTGTCCTATGACTCTACCAGCACCACATTTCTCTAAATTACCAATTTCTTCTTTCATACCCTCAAAACCTAAGTCCACGTCAAGTTGCATGAGTGAGCTGTCATCAATCACTTCATCTGGTTTCCATAGCAGCACTTCGGAACCACCAAGTTTCACCTTCACACACTGGTGATCCTTCCCTTGTGCAAACTTAATTGAATTAAGCTCAGCGTCAAACAACTCAGGACTCGTGGCTCGTGCATTCTCTGGTCCTTGTTCCAAACACCATGCAACAGGTCCTAAGGCATGACATGCATTGTCCATGTGAAAAAGATCAAGAGTCATGGGTTCTTGAGTTCCAGCTGCGCGTTCAGCAGCCATCTCATCCTCTAGATCTTGCACAGACTGTTCAGCTTCTCTCTTCACGCCTGAACCTTCAGTGTCCATACTTAGACCAACCTCCTCAGAACCTGCGCCAACCGGAGTTGGGCCATTCTCAGTCTCAACCTCCATATCTTCATGTCTCACCTCAAGTCTCGGTCTTGCAACATTAGGCACAACATCTGGCATTTCAACGGGAGTTTCACTCGCCTCAAATGCAGCACGTTTTCTCTTACATTCAGCATTATGCCTAATTCCAGGTACATCCATTCCAGAATCACATGCAGGACACCGGGGTGTCTTTGGGAAAACACGCACATCTGACCTAGCAACATCTGGAGACGGAGACGGAGACTTTGGTGACACTTTCGGAGACGCCTTAGGCAATGCAGGTCCATCAGAAGTAGATGCACGAATTGGGTCTTGCCGGGCAATCTTCAATTCACCTGACTTTCTCGGTTGAGATGGAGCTGACTCCACCGGTCTCTTCTTGGGCAGAGGGGCTCGGAAGCCTGGATCGGGTTCTTTCATCTCTCGCACTAGATCACCTGGAGCGCCATCTGGGTACTCAACAACATCATCATCATGCATAGGTTGCTCAACATTGGCATCAGGCAATCTTGGTCTTTCAACATTCGGGGCAGCCGGCTCAACACGAATTCCTTCGCGTGCTGGCAATGGTTCTCCTTGAACTTGTCCACCCTCAATCTCAGAAAACAACTGATCACCAATGACTTGATTCCACATGATTGGTGTGATTGGCTTGACATTCCTTGCAACAAAGCGCTTCAGAACTAATTCACCATCAATTCTGACAGCACCTTGCACAACTGGTCCAGTATCCAAACCTGAATGCACAAATGCAGCTTCAATGCTTCTCGTCTCATTTGGTGATTGGGCTCGCATGCTGCTGGGCAATTCGGCAAGGACAGTTTGACCAAACATTGCAAAGGAAGGTCGAGACAACTTTCGTTGCGTGGAGTATTCCAATGGAGAAAAGTCAGTTCCATGAGCTTTGGAAAAATGGTTGTGGCTCAATGCAATGTAGGTTGCAACATCTTGCAATCCACGCTCTGTGAAACAGACATCAGCACCACCTTGGTTCATTTCAGCACGCAACACAGCAAGGGATTCTTTGAGTCTTCGTACTGCTCGTTCAGCTCCTCCATTGCTTTGGTGTTGTTGAGGTCGTGCACGTCGAACCAAGAAGGTATATTTGTCAGAACTGGTTCCAACTAATTCAGATACTGCTCGTTCGGCATCAGTATGCAGGACCACGGAAGACGTTGACGATGCAAGGCCGAAATGATCCAGCCACTTGCATATTTGATTCTTCACTGATCTTGTCTCCTGGCCCACAACGACATAGCCAACGCAGTTTGTTGACAACTCAGTCAAAACCAGAACTTTGATAGTTCCGTCTGCTTCATCTTCAACCACTTCACCACGAGTGGTTAGAAAACCAAAGTCGGCTTGCACCTCAGTCTCAAGACCGCCTTCTCGGCGTCGTCGATGTTGAAAGGTTGATTTGCCACGTGCACAAATTGTGCACCTCGGATCATAAGGCACATGTCCCTGCAACCTATGGGCTTCAAGCGCAGCTTCTGCCGCTCTGCTCAATGGATTCAAATTCCCATGCACCGCATGCAAACCCTCTGACATGATGAATTCATCACCATGCCGTGCAGATGCATCAGAATCACTATACATCCATGCTGGGTCAAGTTTAACCCAAGGACATCCACCAAAGTTGCAAATGTTGTCAAGTCTCAGACCTGACGCAAGATGAGTAACCTCGGCACCTTCTGGATTCTGATTGAATTCCCATCCGCACTCACAGAGAGTGTTGGTTGAAATGATGTTGTGGCTAATGCCACCCACTAAGCACTTCAACTTTGCCTGTCGGTACACTGGGAATCTTCCCAAATTATCGGTTTTCTTTTTGAATCCAACCCAAACAGAAACAGTAGTTGATCCATCTATGTTCACCTTACTGCCATTTGCCGCTCGGAAGCGGTCACTTTGTGAATTAACAACCCATGCACCATACGTCACTCTGGACGAAGTGGCCATAACAGTTGCAGCCGCACCGGAGTCCAGTAACCACCAGTGCTGGCTCTCATTACCCATCATGATTTCTGAAAGCAATGGATGCAAAACAGGTGAGTATCTATGCAGTTCAAACTCATGAGAAACAGTATCTTGCACGTTCAGAAAAGTCGAAGTTCCAACTGTTTGCAACTGAATTCGATGACAGTTTGAAGAAATCAAGTCTTGGGAAACCTCAGCATCACCTTTTACCTCTACACCTTGCAAACCATAATCAAAGGCCACCGGACGATGTAGGGCTCCATGCAACGTCCCTGAACTGTCAGTGGTCCCTGAAAGGTCGGTGTTTCCTGCTGAAAACATGCCACACAGCAAATTGGAATCTACCTGTGGTGTTGTTTCATGCAACCATCCAAAGTTTAAATTCCAAAGTTGACACGTTTCAGTTTCCGTTTCCGTTTCACTGTCACTGTCATCAAACTCGTCTCCAAACATGGTGTCCATGACAACCGAACATGCAGATTCACTGTCAGAAAATGGAACGAATTCCCCACTGATGAAAAACTCAGGTTCAGAAATAAAACATGCTGGTGGCAACCTGTTGAAAAAGAGTTTCAGTCTCACGTTTCGAAGTTGGCAGCACTCTAAGTTCGCTGCAAAATCATCACTAATAGTCATGCAGTTTTGACACGTGCAGAAAAGTCGATTCGACTCTAAACACTGCAAACCTGCAATTGAGACATGAAAAACAGTTTCACCGGTTGAAAAATGACTGCAAACATCATCAAAAACGTCTGAAATTTCAGTTTCAAGTGTCAAACCTGTCGAAAAACCTGAAAACATCTCGGAAATCAAGGGACTCAGCACTAAGGATTGGACACCCTGAGTCGTTCCACCTGCACTCGCATTCTGCTGCTGATCATCCGTCGCAGGCCAACTCCAAGATTCGTCCCAATTCTCCTGTCCTTCTTGCCACGTGCAATCCCAAGATTCATTCCAACTGTCATTCCAGACCTGTGCAGTTTCATACCATGACTGGTCCTCCCACCAAGAACCATCGTCATGCCACCACATGTCCGCACTGTCCCATTCTTCATCGTATCCTACTTCGTTCATTTTTCCTTTCTTGCCAAAACCTTTACCTTTGCCTTTGCCTTTCTTTCCTTTCTGCTTTCCTTTGCCCTTAATTACTCCTTTTCCTTTCTTTCTCTCTGGGCAATTTGCAGAAATGTGGCCAAATTTCTGGCATTTGAAACACTTCAGTTTTGACAAATCAACATCACATGCATTTGAACTGTGTCTCCTACTTCCACAGGTACCACATCGCACACCCCCTACTGCATCTAAATCCCAGTTTCCATCACCATCACTTGCAGACATATCATATTGAACAGTGGATTCATCTGAACCTTCCACCTGGGTGACCTGGTATAGATTTTTCTTGGGGTGGAACTCAGCGAAAGCACGCTGCTGCTGTTCCCATCTCAGTGCTGTGGCCCTAAAAGCTTGGTACGACTCACCTCCAGTGTGATGCAAACAAAACGTCCTGACTGCTTCAGGCAAACTACGTAGCAAAACAGCTACCAAGTCAGCTTCGGCTACATGCAACCCTGTGGCATCAATTCTACTTGACAGTGTTCCCAGCAACTTAGAATACCTGGCCATCTCAAAGTCTATCTTTCTGATTGTATCTGTCACAATCGTGCTTGCACTCGTTTCGTTTCCATGCAGTGCAAAAGACTTTCCTGCCAATGCCGTTCTAAAACTAAGTGCCTCACTTCTCGTCCTGATGCTGTACTCGAGGGTCAGCTGTCTCACCAGCTCAAAGCCATTCGAAGCTTGCAACTCTGCATTCACACCAACATCCGCATTGCACAAGTTGATTCCTTCACTGAATGCATTGATCAACGTCAAAGTTCTCGGGTGATTTCCAAATGCACTTCTCAAAATAGCAAGCAACCTTCTGCTTCTAGCACGTTGCGGCACAGCTAATTGATTCCAGTGCAACGGATCTGGCCATCTACAGGCATGCTCGATCTCACTTCCGAACTCAAGGCTGGCTTGCATCGCCCAGGCTGTTAAATCATAGATGTAAGCTTGCCACCCTAGGATTTCTGCCTCTCTACTGGTCCACTTTGCACAATCCGGTGTTGGAGGCGTTCCCAACCATTTCTCACTTTTAGCAAATACGTCACCTACGTATTCCCCGGATGTTCCTGGTACGTGCATTGGATCCATACTCTGAGGAAACCCATTTGTGGCCCTTTGTCCAAACATCTCAGGTACACCTCTAGCCTGGCCAACCTGTTCACCTATCACCTGCCTGACTTGCATTAACTGCATCGGTTCCAAACCTCCCATCAGCCTCAGCACATCTTGCAACCTTTGATTCTGGGGTGTTACTCCGCCAATGTCCTGTCCCATGCACATGCCTCCATTTTGACCTTGTCCTACCTGACCTTGTCCTCCTTGAATTGGGGCACCACCGCAATGACCTGACATCCATGGCATTCCATAACATGCACTCCCCTGTCCAGGTTCTTGACTTCTACCTGTGCTAGCTTGGGCACTTTGACCTGCAGTTCCCATGCAACCTTGTCCTGGCATCCCTTGTCCGTGCAGACCTTGTCCTACCTGACCTTGTCCTGTCAGACCTTGTCCTCCTTGACCTTGTCCGAACTGACCTTGTCCTAACAGACCTTGTCCATGCACACCCTGACCTGGATACCCTTGACATGCAGTACAACCACTACATCCATGACCTTGACATCCCAGAAAACCCTGGTTTTGACTATAGTTCCGTGGATCCATCAAACTACCACGCATCGGTCCGTATGACCCAAAAGTATTCCATGCAGGAGGTAGCATCTGTCCAGTTCCAACTAAGCTTCCAGCTTGGCCAACTAAGCCCGGAGCCGCTTGTGTCGCTGCTGTCCCAGTTCCTACTGCTGCTTGCGTGTTGCCTTGCATCGCAGTACCTGTGGGCGAATTACCTGCAGCGCCTGTGTTTCTTTCTACGCCTTGCTCACCTCCTCCTTCCATTCTGTTCATTGTTGGCGACCCTACTGGTCCTACTTGCAGTGAGTTCATTCCTAGCGCACTTCCTTGGCCATTAGGTCCTTGTCCCTGGTTACTTCCTGGCATCATCGCGTCTACTTACACTACGCGTGGAGCACAACCGCTCCGCTACCATGCGAAAATCCAACAGGACCTAATTACAACCACTAGTCGCGCTCCTAACGTCGCAAGGGGTCGGCTTAACTCCGCGTCGAGCGTTTAACAAATTAAACACGAATTCCCCAAAACACGACAGCTTCACTGCGAACTCTCAAATCCTTTTCCACACAGGAAAACACGAAGGCAAGTTGTCTGTCATGCACATGCAGCATGTTATAGTTGGACTTCTTCTGTTTCAGCTGCTTTGCCTTTGCAACATGCAACGGCGGCGGTCGAAAAACATCATCATCATGTTGGTGAATTCAGTAAAGCTGAATTCACCATCTTTCCAAAAATAAATCATCTCCATGTCCAAGTTCTCTTCAAACGCACCATTTGCACAAATTCCAAAAACATCCAAACTTTGACAAAAATAGTTGGCAGCTTCCGAAAATAAAACGCATCATGCAGAAAACAAATCCAGTCAAGGTTGTGGTTGAAAACGCATGCACATGTGTTTGAAAAACAACGTTGAGCTTGTTCAAAAAGTCGTCGATACCAAAATCATCTTCAAATTCATTTGCAGTCCAGAAAACCTCGTTGCAAATGAATTTCAGTTCCAAAAAAAACACTCTTCTTCTCCACCAAGTTGACGAAAAACATTCACATGCACATAAAACGCATCTTCACGGTATTGTAACCAATTCCAGTTGTTCTCAAACCATTCTGCATCAATTTCAGAGTTCTGCCCAAATAAACCATTGACAACATCATGTTGTAGCCACCATGCAAGTTACATCCAGAAACGTAGCACATGCAGTCCATATGCACGGGAGTGTATATTTCCATAATGGCACTGGATGGCGCGCTCGGACTTTGTTTAGGCGCGCGTGACGCCCGTGACGCCGTGCCACTTCTGCGTGGCAGGCGTCGCACAAACTTCATCCACCTTGATTTCACGTGGCAGGCGTGGCAGAACACAACATCTACCGTCGTTTTGCGTGGCAGGCGTTGAACACATGTGGCACTGGGTGGCGCACTTGGACTTGGTTTAGGCGCGCGTGACGCCCGTGACGCCGCGCGACTTCTGCGTGGCAGGCGGGGCACAAACTCACATCCACGGTCCTTTCGCGTGGTAGGCGTGGCAGGCGTGACACAAACTCACATCTACCGTCGTTTTGCCTGGCAGGCGTTGTACACATGGCACAGGATGGCGCGCTTGGACTTGTTTAGGCGCGCGTGACGCCCGTGACGCCGCGCCACTTCTGCGTGGCAGGCGTAGCACAAACTCACATCCACCTTGATTTCACGTTGGTTTAGGCGCGCGCGTGGCACAACCTCACATCTACCATCGTTTTGCGTGGCAGGCGTGGTATACAAATGGCACTGGGTGGCGCACTTGGACTTGGTTTACGCGCGGGGGACGCCGGTGACGCTGTGCCACTTCTGCGTGGCAGGCGTGGCACTTGGTGACATCCACGTTGATTTCACGTGGCAGGTGTGGCAACAACCTCACATCTATCGTCGTTTTGCGTGGTGGGCGTGGTAGACATGGCACTGGGTGGCGCGCTTGGATTTGGTTTAGGCGCGCGTGACGCCCGTGACGCCGCGCCACTTCTGCGTGGCAGGCGTGGCACAAACTCACATCCAGCTTGATTTCACGTGGCAGGCGTGGCACAACCTCACATCTAGCGTCGTTTTGCGTGGCACAACCTCACATCTTTGTGTGGGGTTCTTGTTTTTGATTCTGTATCCCGGGCTCCTTCTCCTCCCGCCGCCTCCCTCACACATACAACAACAACAACAATTTCACACCCACAAACTTAACATACAATAATCTCACATACAAATAACTTCACACACACAAACTTAACATACAATAATTTCACACACACACAAACTTAACATACAATAACTTCACACACACAAACTTAACATACAATAATTTCACACACACAAACTTAACATACAATAATCTCACACACACAAACTTAACATATAATAATCTCACATACAATAACTTCACACACACAAACTTAACATACAATAATTTCACACACACAAACTTAACATACAATAATCTCAGACAAACGTCCCACACACAAACTTAACATACAATAATCTCACATACAATAACTTCACACACACAAACTTAACATACAATAATCTCACACAAACGTCCCACACACAAACTTAACATACAATAATCTCACATACAATCACTTCACACACACAAACTTAACAGACAATAATCTCACACACACACACACAAAGGTTAACACCAACTTCACACACACAAACTGAACACATGGCAGGTGTCGCACAAACTCACATCGACCGTCGTTTTGCGTGGCAGGCATGGCACTTATGGCACTGCTTAGGCGCGCGTGACGCCCGTGACGCCGCGCCACTTCTGCGTCGTAGGCGTGGCACAAACCCACCGTCCTTTCAGGTGGCAGGCGTGGCACAACCTCACATCTACCGTCGTTTTGCGTGGCAGGCGTGCCACTTATGGCAGAGTGGCGCGCTTGGAACTTAGTTTAGGCGCGCGTGACGCCCGTGACGCCGCGACACTTGTGGCAGACGTGGCACAAACTCACATCTACCGTCCTTTTCACGTGGCAGGCGTGCCACAACCTCACATCCTCTGTGACGCCGCACCACTTCCATGGTAGGCGTGGCACAAACTCACATCCACCGTCCTTTCCCGGGGCAGACGTGGGACAACCTCAGATTCACCGTCGTTTAGCGTGGCAGGCGTGGTACACAGGGCACTGGGTGGAGTTACTTTTCCTGTCCCAGCCTCTGGAGTCTGGCCGCGCCATGGTCATTTACGGAAGATCCTTGATGGCTACCAAGGCAGGCAACCGAACTTCCATAAATGGGCTAGGCCCGCCTATGAGCAAGGGGCCCTTCCGACCCTTAGCCTGCTGCCCGGTGAGGTCAGTGTACGAGTGCTACCAGGAGACAAGATGTACCAAGCCATGGCAATCGAGCCACAGTACATGCGGCCTGTTATCCTTCATGGATTTGGCACCAGTGCCAAGAAAAGAATGCCGAACAGTCTCGCTGACCTCGCCCAATTTGGCTGGTTGCCGCTGGCTGCTGCTTTATTTGGCACGAATGAATGGAAGCCCCAATGGCTACATCACAATTTCCTTCCAGTGGTTGGACTGCGGCTGCATGCCAAAGTGCCACCTCCCCCTCTCTCCCAAGCCCAACTGATCTTGCTGTGTGGATTGTGGCAACGAAAGGAACAATCGGAACCCTCATGTACATCGCTTCAGCAAGCAGCTCTCCTGAAGTTTGGTCTTCCGTTACCTTTCCGAGACATGGCTAAATGGGAAATCACTGTCAATAAGCAGACTATAGATGTTGGAGAATTGTCCAAACAACGCTACATAGGAAGACAACCCGAAGCTGCGATGCCTGCTACACTCAAGGACTCGGTTGACTGGGCATCCTGGGTCTTTTCCCTTGCAGAAGTCTGGCAAGATGACGCCCCAATGCAAGACCGACCCCTTGAAGTGCATTGCAGTGGATTAGGAGGTGGCCTGCTTAGTAGCGAACACGAATATGATATTTTCCTGCAAAATCTTGCGCAAACAAAGGTGTATGGCCCATCGCTTGCGATGACAGATAATTGGGAAGAACATATCACCCAATTGGGCCTTACCAAAACAGTGCACGAATATGCTGTGTACCAGCTCCTTTCCACTGCTGATGGATGGACAGCTTGGCGTGACTTCCTCCCTGAACAGTTTTCTGATCCACAGCTGCTGCTCACGAGAGCGATCCGCCTCATTGAGGCCGCGACCATCCGGCCAGCCCACTCCAGGCCACCACATCCGACCTGGTCAACCGCAATTATGCAGATCTTCCGTTGTTACCATCCACAAGGGAAACAGCTTTTTCTGAAGTCATGTTTTCCACACTTGGTCACTACAGGGGACAACAGAGTGAGCAGGGACATTAACGTGTATGGTTTCTCGGCAGGGTCCTATACGGGCTTAGCAGTCCACGAGATCCTGAGTGAATTTGCTGCGTTCCCTGGCCTCACTAAAGTTGCTGCGATTGCGACGCCGCCAGAGATGCTGCGACTTGCCACAGGCGAACGCAGAGTCACACTGGTGCACTGCCTGGAAGACCGGCTATGTGTGTGGAGACCTGCTTCTCTGACAGAATTTAACTATCAGGTTGTTCTTATAGAGGGGCACCCCACCTGGAGTGGGCGTGCCAAACATTCCTATGGCCACTTGCTCTTCATTGACCTTGACGAAGGAGTCCACGAAATCCAGAGGCTACAAATCACCACCCCGCAAGTTATTCCACATGGGGTACGGTGCGAGGGATTGCTGCGTGTACTCTCATGGGTTAGCTTTGACCTTCCTGAGCACCTTAAGACGACTCTAAGTGATTTGTTAGTAGCAGCAGGAGAAGGGAACATGGAGCTACAGAATATACCCATCGGTGGACGGGACATTCGGGATGGTCAGCCTGAAACGGAAGCTGACCTACAAGCAGCTCTGATTGCGATGATCCCCACACCGGGAGGATCCCACGATGAGGGTGGGTTGCTGGTTCGCAACCTACTGGCGGAATTCCTGCGTGGGTTCTCATTACGAACCCTCATCTTCCTACTGGACATGGTTCTTCCGCAACTAGACGCTTACCATGTGGGACGGCAGCTCCAGCATCTCCAGCCCTGGGTCAGTGTGGAACTTGCTCAGCAGAAGAAGCGAGGACAAACAGGAACACGTCTGCAGCTCACCTACCAATACGAGGCTTATGCTGGGTTTCATGTCGTTCACCTACATACTGATGGTGCCCCGCTCTTGCTTTTCAGTGCACCGTCGGATGTTCCAATGACCTCGCCGCGAGAACTCTGCGAGGCTGGGAATCTAGGCAACTTAGAAGCCAATGTGATGGCGGGCAGAGCATTACTGGGTGTCCTCCAGTTGCCAGACACTCTTTTTTTTTTCCCTCCGGTTTGGCCGATTCGCACTAGGCACGGTCCTTACAATTGAGTAAGCGGTGAAAAGCATTCAGAAGAAGGACACGTGTGGTCCCTCAAACGCAGGCAAATCATCACATCAACACAAACCAAAAACAAAAAACGCAACCAAAAACGACCCGCAAATCCCCCAGCCAGATTTGCGTTTCGCCAAAAGGCAAAACAGCGAAGCAACAAAGAACGGGGCCGGGCCCAAACAAACAAACAAACCAAACATTCAGTGATTTGCCAAGGATACAGTGACAGAAGTCACTGCATCGTCATCAAAAACATGCAAACTAATTAGGTACTGCAGAACGAAAAATATCGTGCACGATCACCCAGAATCTCATCGCCTGTAATCCGTTGCTGTTGCTCCAGCTCTCTGATAAGTAGGCAAATCAGGAATCGTTAATAGTACAATTCGTACCAGTTGCCAGTCTCATTATCACAGTTAATCATATGAAGAGAAGTGAAGTCGGAGTCCAGTCTCTGTAGTGAGATGCTGCCGCAGTGGTGATGTGACTTAATACCCCCCTCGCGGGGGGTAGGGATTGACAGCCTGTAGGTCATGCAGGACAAAATGTGTAATTCACCACAGATGCTGTCAAATCGTGGGAAGCCAAGAGGACCTGAAAAGGTGCCAATGGCAAGCTGTAGCCGCAAAAGAAATGGATGATCCTCTCCGTATAGTCTTTGCAGATGAATGAAATGCACTCATGCAGAGGGTAGGCTTAAGCAAGAAAGATTGCTACTAGCGAACTGTACTCAATTGTGCCGCTCTCGCATGTCAGTCGTGCTCACGCCACAAACTTGAAAAGGTGACTAGGTGCGCTGTACCAGCACCAGATTGACAAGCAGAATTTACAAGGTGTCATCGTCCCTGCGAAAGAAAACTGCTGCAAATCAGCTGTTCCAGAGGTTCGCAGTGCATCTCGCATAAGGCCACTCTCCCCTAGAGTAAGCCAGTAGCAGAATCACAACGTCCCATCAGCGCACCGATCCATGTGGGCAGGCTTTGCTGCACTAGGGCGCTCCAGACTGAACAGCAGGAAGCACCACTGGACAGCGCCAGTAGAGCTCACTGCAGTGCAGCCTGGTCCATGGCTCTACCGGGGATCTACCGCCCCTCCCTGAGAATACGCAGAAACAAAACAAAAAGAGAAGGGCCCTCCCCAGACAGCCAACGAAAAAGCCACAAGAATCAAACAGCCAAAGGCAAACAACAAGAACCAAAAAGAGGTAAAACGGAGAGGGGGGGACGGTGACAAAAGTCTGCCCCACCGCAAACGAATTCCTAGGAGCTAAAGCTAAGACCAATATAGTAGGGTGAAATGACAGAGCACTGATGTAGGGCGGTAACCTCAGTATCCAGGCAGCAGGTTAACCAGAAGGCACCAATTTAAACAAGTCAAGCAAAAAAAGCCAAAGAGAACCCTGCCATCATGGGGGGAAGCAAACCACACAAGGGGGAGAGGCCAAGACAAAGCACACACAACGACACCGGCCACACAGAAGGAACGAGGAGAGGAGCCAGGAGGCAGCAGAGGACAGAGGGAGAGGGACACACCCGCACCAGAAGGGGTACAATTGTGCCTTAGCGGAGTTCAAAGAAGGGGCCACGGATGGTGCACACAGCACTCCAACAACACGGGAAACATGGTGTAGAGGGAAAGATCCCCACACAGGGCCAAAGGCCTTTAATGCCATGAGACACAATGAAGAGGAGAAATCAGTGCACAGCAATCACTCCAAGCACGGAGGCAAAGCAACAAGGCCGTCGCCGGGAGCAACGATACCCCGAGGGAGGGACCAGTAAAACCTGGACCGAGGCGCCAAGTAGGAACATCCGAGGGGGAGTGAGGGTCACGTCCGGCAGGGAACAGTAACCTAAACTAAAAACAGACAGAAAGAGGCACCAACACCTAGTTTAGCTCTGCATATGGTAAAATCTATAGATGAGTTAGTGAATTCAAGTGCCTTAGTTGGTGAAAAAGGGTAGGGGAGTGGGTGGCTCATAACGACGACATCTGGGGACAACACCAGCATCTTTACCCATCGATGATTGTCAGGCACAGACTGTGAAAAAGCGAATGCGTGCACAAGGCTTTCAACAGGGGCAACCTTAGTACAAGCTAAGCGCGCGACGGGACAAGCATGGAGAGAACAGGTATTAACGGTGCCATGGGCACGATCTGTTAAGCTTACGCTGGCACCCGCACACAAAGCCAACTGTGGCTCACAACTGCTGGCGAGATCTAGATTGGTTGGAGCCAGGCATGTGTCACATGAGGAACCTAACAATTATAAATGGGAAAGGTGTGTCTCCTGCTGCATACCAGTGCACCTGTCACGTCCTTGGACAGACACACTGGGTATGCACAGTTCACTGAAGTAGATGTGACAAATGAACCTATTAGACACGAGAGTCATCTTCCACCACCGTGATTGATGAAAACAAAACCAACTAATGGGTGAAAAACCGGAGTGAAACAGAAAAACGAGAAGAGGAGGGGGGAGGGGGGTGGACACACGGAGGAAAGTGTGAAAGTAGGGGGTTGAGCTGGGGGTCATGTCATACCTCTCGTGAAGTGTTCAAGATGACGTTTTTTGTCTGCTATAATAGTATCATACCATTCATTGGTGAGCACAAATGAAACTGGGTTCACTGCTTGCTGGGCAGTGGCACGCTGATGAAGTGCTCTGAGCGCCCTTCGATGTTCGTCCAGATCCTCAGGAGGGACCTTCCTTCGGACTCGCCTGTCGGGGAAATTTCGTTCCCTCAGGTTGGTTTGCAAGGCATGTTCCGCTATATAGACTGCTGGCTGCTGGAATAAAACTCGCTCCTCGAATCTGTCAAGATGGACTGTCCACTCAGCAAACATATGGTTGTGTGACTGTTGCTTCCTGAGTCGCGCCTCTGTTTGATGAAGGCTCCCATTCATATGCCACAAACGTAAAAGACTGTAATTGGAAGGCCAGTCAAGTGGGCACAGTGTGGCTGTTTCTTTCCATTTCTCGGGGGTAAGCCCTTCTGGAGAAGGAATGATCACCTCCAGAATAGTACGATTCGATCCGAGTGGTTGGAGACCTCTCATCATACATGGTTCAACGAGCCCTGCAGTGTACCCATGGATGAGCTCCTGGAAGCTTCCAGCCATTTGAAAGTCTTCATCCAACCCCAGGTGAAAACCAGGCAAATTTGTGGAAACAAATTTGACTGCTTGGAGCAGCTGTTTTTCTCCTTCCGCGGAAAGCTCGTCACAGGAACGTTTCGGGCACGTGAGGTTGATTTCTTGAGGTTTCTGTGCATTCTCAGGAGCATGCTCGAGGAGTTTGGGAGCAATTTTACTGGCCCAACTAGCCGGAAACCATGCCAAGAGGGCAGAGGCTCCACCCGTAAGGTCCACTAACCCAGTAGTGCGCCGATGCGGCCGATCTGTAACTAAAACTTTAACAGGGCCACTCGGCGCTCGACTCCGATTCACCTCGGAGCTCTCGCGGGCTGAGCCAATGAGTTCAGATAGGATGGGCCGAAACCAGTATGTGGCATACAAAAGGCATTCAGTTTCTGGAGTCACCATGGATTCAGCCAATCTCATCAAAGAGCTCATCGCTTGGGCGAGCTTCTCTGCCAAACGAATTGTGAGAGCCCTGGCTGTTTGCATAAGGACATCCTCCACTCTGGCACCTTGCCCGCGCAACCACAGTTCGCCAGCCACACTGAGCAAGACACGTGCAAACTTTTCTTGGATGGCAATTAAAGACAAGGTCAATCTCGCCTGAAGCCATAGCGGCGGGAGAATGCCAAGGTTTTCTGGTATGCAGAATGGGTTTCCGTCAAGTTGGGTATTG
This sequence comes from Cladocopium goreaui, assembly GCA_947184155.2. Lineage (NCBI taxonomy): Eukaryota > Dinophyceae > Suessiales > Symbiodiniaceae > Cladocopium > Cladocopium goreaui. Next base: position 12,411 of record CAMXCT020005968.1, on the reverse strand, counting down.
TCAAGTAAGATGGCTAGCTTATCAGCTGCGCTCAAGATCTCGTCCTCAGAGGGATCTTCAGCTGCTTCAGGTATGGGTGGACACCATGAGATGGTAGGATCTTCTGGATCACTTTCTCCATCGGTAGAGGCTGCTTCTTCATCCGAGGAGGGGTCGCTCACTGTGTCTCTTGCACCTTCCGGGCTTGCAAGTTTCATCGTGCCTGGATCAAACTGGCGATCGAGTGTGGCCAAAAGCTCTGGTTGCAGCCGATGGGCATCAAAGTAATGGATACCAGGGATGACAACGAGCTGTCGATCCTGTATACCAACATGAAAGAACACCTTGTGACCTCTATGTCGATGAACTAGGGCAGGAGACCCATTGTAAGCTGCACACAGCCAGAGGGGAGATCTGTAACCATCAGCAGCGTAACCATATAAGTATTCACGATCAATTGAGCAGGGGAAAAATCCGCTGGTCGTCAACACATGGTCACGTGTGCGGGGCTCTAGCGCTGCAAGGACGTTAGGGGGAAGCCGTAGCCTGTCTCTGCATGCCACTACCAACCGATATCGTCTCCACGCTCGTGTGCCATTGATGGTCACTATCATGGCAATAGCAAGGGGCGGTTTATCTTGGGGAGTAAAGGGTACCGCTAATCCCCAGTCCAGTATGGCACATCTATCGCTAGGGTAGTTTGTAGGGCCATGGTACTGAATATTACGGCCTTTCAGAGTGAAATATCCGTAATGGTAGACCCCTAGTGTCTGAGCCATTCCAACCAAGCCTGCCATGTCGAGAGGCGAGACTATATAGGTGTGGTCAATGGCTCTTGTCAGCGCTACAGTTGCACGTCCATAGCAGTCCTCGCGCTCGTCTGCTGTTGAATCTCTCCGTCCTCCACTGAGAAAACCTACCCCTGTTTGAACAATGACAGCAATGCGTGCTGTCGCTCCCGCAGCAGAGGAGGTGGTGGAAACTCGCAGCCCACCATACCACTCGGTCTGAAAGCCGTGTTGGAGTAGCAACTTATGTACAGCCGTACGGTTGCACAAGACAAGCAGCTGCGAGGTCGCTCCCTGTTGCAAGTTACGATAATAATTCTTCAGGTAGGTACAAAAGGCAACCACATCCTCAACTGCAGACCTAAGATCCTTAGGTGCTTTCCACAATACTGTGCGGAAGCCTCCGATGGCAACAGTGGACTCATGTGGCACGAAATGGCCAATGTAGATGTGGTTGGACTCATGGAGGACTAGCTCCGGATATCGAACTGCAACGATCGCTTGGTAGGTCAGCATTGAAACTCGCGAACTGTTAGGGAGAATGATTCCCCATCGGTGAGGGCCACAGAGTCCAGCTGCCTCAAGGGTCGTGGTGCTCTCAGGTACGCCAAACTCCTCTGGTGCTGTGGCAATCAACAAGACTGCGAGCACCGCTGCAATCAGGCTGCTGTGTGCATCCAACTGGCAAGAAATTCGGCAGTGGAACACCCGCCTGAGGGCTACAGGCAGCTCGTAATCCTGCGGAGTGGATGTCCATGGGCTACTGTGCGGCTTGTTGGCAAGTCTCAGCAGACTGAAGAGCTCTGACTCCGGATCTTGGCTTGCATCAGGCCACAGCTGAGCTACGAGAGCTGCCATGCGCGCTGGTGGAAAATAGTCGCCGGACTTGTCAAGTGCCCGAAGCCCCAATGGTCGTTGCAACAGTTTACGTCGATTGACTGCTGCTGCTCGGCCTTTGGACAGCCCTCCTGGAGTTTGCCTGTGGTCTCCAATAAAGACAGTCAGCATTGGCTGTTGTATGGCAGCAAGAGCTGCAATCTCATGGTAATTGCCATACTGTTGGCTTTCATCCATGAAGGCAAGCCAGGTGCGAGAAATCCAATGGCCAAAAGTGGAGTAGCGCATCGCCATTTCCGACGTAGCTGAGCCACCTGTGGCGATAAGGATATTCTTATGTGAGATGATTCGATTACGGTCACTACATCGGACGTCAATTTTGGAGGCATAAGCCGCTCCTTTACCCTCCTCCATGCGTCCAATTAGCCTGCCGAAATTCTGGATTGTGGGGGGCGCAAGGTCACTCACTTGGTCCGCCAGCGCTTTGGCAGCTACATTCTCTTTAGTGTAGACGATTGCAACAAACTCAGTCAGTTCGCAGCTTAAGGCGATGAGCAGGACCGCCAGGGACCGCGTTTTGCCAGCACCAAAGACCCCTGCAATACATAAGTCAGACCTTCCAGTCATAATGGCCAGCAAGAGTGCAATTGAGACTGTCAGGACATGTCCATCACCGTGTGCTGCTAGGGGAAGGAGACGTTCACGATAGTAGCTGTCATGGGCCCCCTCCATCACGACAGCGGCTGGTGTCAAAAAGCGGCACAGAATTCTGACTAACGCATCAGTCAGATGCATTTTGCGCTCACTAGCCATCCGGCGAACAGGTATATGCGGCTGCACAATGCCCATTGCCAGTGGAAGGCGCGACTGGTTAGCTTGTGCAAACACTAAAAGTTCATGGCGGCTGCGTGTGTCTCCTAGAAAGGCCAGCTCTTCCCAAACAACGGCCATTGACGGGTGGTCTTCAATAGGTTTCAGCCAATCCTGTGCAGGGTCAAAATAGCTCATTGTTTTAAGATACTGGTCCAAAAGTCGCCCACAAAAGGTCTGAGCAACAGGCAGAGAGACAATAACAAGCTCCAGCAACTTTGGGGCGATGCGCTTGAACGCTCTTTGAACAGGGTTCTTGCTAGCTCCGCTCGTCATCACCTTTTCATGTACCAATGCAATGACACAACGGTGCTGATTGTCTGGCAACTGGAGTATGCCCAATAGTGCTCTGCCTGCCATCACGTTCGCTTCCAAGTTGCCTAGGTTCCCGGCTTCACAGAGAGCACGCGGCGACAGCGCTGGAACGTCGGAAGGTGCACTAAATAACAGGAGTGGAGCACTATCAGTATGTAGGTGGACGACATGAAATCCGGCATACGCCTCATATTGATAGGTAACCTGCAGTCGTGTTCCAGTCTGTCCTCGCTTCTTCTGTTGAGCAAGTTCTACACTGACCCAAGGCTGGAGATGTTGGAGCTGCCGTCCCGCATGATAAGCGTCTAATTGCGGCAACACCATGTCCAGGAGGAAGATGAGGGTGCGTAAGGAAAAACCACGAAGGAATTCCGTCAGTAAGTTGCGAACTAGCACTCCTCCCTCAGCATGGGACCCTCCCGGTGTGGGAATCATCGCAATCAAAGCTGCTTGCAGGTCAGCTTCCGTTTCCAGCTGGCCATCCCGGATATCCCGACCGTCAATGGGCACTGTGTGCAATTCAGTGTTCCCTTCTCCAGCTGCTGCTAACAGGGAGCTTAGAGTTGTCTTGAGGTGTTCCGGAAGGTCAAAACTCACCCATGAAAGTACACGCAGCAACCCTTCGCAGCGTACCCCATGGGGAATGACTTGCGGGGTAGTAATTTGCAGTCTTTGGATCTCATGAACACCTTCGTCAAGATCAATGAAGAGCAAGTGGCCATAGGAGTGTTTGGCACGGCCATTCCATGTGGGGTGCCCTTCTATCAGGACAATCTGATAGTTGAATTCTGTCAGAGAGTCTGGTTTCCACACACAGAGCCGGTCCTCCAGGCAGTGCACCAGTGTGACTGTGCGCTCGCCCGTAGCAAGTCGCATCATCTCTGGCGGCGTCGCAATCGCAGCAACTTTCGTGAGGCCAGGGAACACAGCAAAAGCACTCAGGATCTCGTGAACAGCAAGGCCTGTATAGGACCCTGCCGAGAAACCATGTACGTTGACCTCCCTGCGAGCGCCTGTAGCCGCTGTGGGGACTAGCTGTGGAAAACATGACTTCAGAAATAAATGTTTGCCTTGCGGATGGTAGCAACGAAAGATTTGCATAATTGCTGTTGTCCAGGTTGGGTGTGGCGGTCTGGCATGGGCTGGCCGGATGTTCGCAGCTTCAATTAGGCGAATTGCTCGCGTGAGCAGCAATTGTTGATCAGCGAACTGTTCAGGGAGAAATTCGCGCCAAGCTGTCCATCCTTCTGCCGTAGAGAGTAGCTGATAGATCACATACTCATGCACAGTTTTGGTGAGGCCCAGCTGGGTGATATGGTCTTCCCAGTTATCAGTCATCGCAAGCGATGGGCCATACACCTTGGTTTGCGCAAGATTTTGCAGAAAAATATCATACTCATGCTCGCCACTAAGTAGGCCACCCCCTAGCCCACTGCAATGCACTTCAAGGGGTCGGTCTTGCATAGGGGCGTCATCTTGCCACACGTCAGCAAGGGAGAATATCCAGGAGGCCCACTCAGCAAAGCCTGTGAGGGCTGCGGGCAGTGCATCTGCGAGTTGCCCTCCACTATGGTGTTGTTTGGACACCTCCCCAATATCTATGGCCTTCTCATTGACGGTGACTTCCCACTTAGCCATCTCTCTGAAGGGTAACGGAAGACCAAACGCGAGGGGAGCTGCCTGTCGTAGCGATGTACATGAAGGTTCAGATTGTTCCTTCCGGTGCCACAGTCCACACAGCAATGTGAGTTGAGCTTGGGAGAGAGGAACAGGAGGCACTTTAGCATGCAGTCTCAGACCAACCACTGGAAGGAAATTGGGATGCAACCATTGGGGCTTCCATTCTTGCGTCCCAAATAGAGCCGCAGCCAGCGGCAACCAGCCAAATTGAGCCAGCTCAGCGAGACTGCTGGGCATTCTTTTCTTGGCATTGGTGCCAAAGCCATGCAGGATAACAGGTCGCATGTAGTGCGGCTCAATCGTCATGGCTTGGTACATCTTGTCTCCAGGTAATACTCGTACGCTGACTTCACCCGGCAACAGGCTAAGGGTCGGAAGAGCTCCTTGCTCATATGCAGGCCGAGCCCATTTGTGGAAATTGGGTTGCCTGCCTTGGTAGCCATCAAGGATTCTCCGTAGATGACCATGGCGCGGCCAGACTCCAGAGGCTGGGACCGGAAAAGTAACTAATCCAGACCACTGGCCTAACACACTCCACGCATGGCACCAATCTGCAGTCACCCGGGTGGACGTGCCAAGCAGAGGAGAGCCAAGTAATCCACTAGCGACTGCTTGCTCAACGTCAACAGGTGGATATGTAGTAGCAAGATAGGCTTCAACATGTCTATGGTAGGCACTGGCAATAACATGGGCAATTTCATCAGGATCAGTCTCCGAGTCCTCCAATACAGTGATGGGCACAGGGCTCTCATGCCCTGAAGCTAATACAATGACCAGGCCCGCATTGATTTCAGTGAATGCCTCACTCACTAAGATGACTCCTTGGGGCCAACACTCAGCGGCAGTTTCCTCCTCGGCTGCTTTGTCCTTACGGGCAGGTTTGGTTGACCCAGCCGGCGAAGAGACATCGCTGCTGGACGACGCCCGACGAGACATGCGGGGACTCGGGTCTGGTGAACCCCCGTAGTCAACCTCATCTGCCAGATCGGCACCGTAGGTCAGTGGCGGAGCTCGTAGTGAGTCAGCTGCTCTGACTGCTATATGGTCAGCACTATGCGATCTGGACAGCTTTGATGGTGGGCCAGGTTGCTGCATATCCCTGCCCGTGTCCACAGAGCGCGCACGTTTGTGCGATGATGCAATGGGACTTGGCAGTTTGCTTTTTGCAACTTTGCTTGGCACAGCTGGGAGGGTTGGATCAGTGCTCGCTAGCCAAAGTTCTCGTATCTCAAAGAGGGTCACTGGCACACAATCGCTGTCAATCAGTGCAAAATTGATGGTCGGAAAGAGGAACACACAAGCATCAAGGATGTACGTCCCTGCCCATGTCGGGTGTACCTTATGAAGACCAGTGTCAGCTGAAATGTGGACAAAGACAACTGTGGTGAGTTCTCCATATGGACCGACATAGCGTAACCGTTCTTTCCACCAAGCCGCGACCATTGGCCAATGGCTGAGCCCAGGCACAGACTTGACCTCGTCTGATTGCAGATCCCGATTGTCCGTCACCAGATATACCGTGTGGTAGGGCAGAAACGCTGAGCTCTGACTAACCAACCATCGGTACAACTTGTGCCAATCAGGTCCAGGTAAGGTTTCGCTCCCGTCGACCATGGCAATTTCATAGTCATGTCGATCCGGTGCAGCTGTCTTCTTATGCGGGTCTCCAAATCGCCAGTGCTGCTCAATCGATGCATTTAGCCCGTATTCAGTCGAAATGGTCTTGTGCTGTTCAATTGCGTAGAGCAGGTCAAGGAACTTGATACTAGGGTTCTTTTCATACCAAGACTTCGCAACCTGTTCTCTGGAAAGCAGAGACATCACAAATGAATACCTGGGCAACTGATTTGGCTACAGAATTGATGAAAGGGGGGGGAGGGAGGTGTTGAGAATCCTGACACGTCCTTGGTCAGAAGACTCAAGCACACCAATTAGAAAAAGTGAGAGAAACCGACAGCGAGGAACAACCGAACAACAACCAAAGCAGGCAACAACAAGAAAAGGCCAACAACACAACAACCAACCAGACAAACCAAACAAAAAGGGGGAAGAGGGGGGGCAGGTGTTGAAAAACCTGACACGTCCTTGGCCAGGCAGTTCAAGCACCCAGAGCACAAATAAAAGGAACAAACCCAAACAACAGGACAAGAAGAAAAGGAGCAATGATTAAGCTAGGCAGCGCACACGAATTGAACGAGATAGGTGAATCAGGGGAAGGGAGTAGGAAGAGGATGCTGGAAGCCCTGACAGTCTTTAGTCAGAGAAACCAGGCACGAGAGAGAGAAGAGAGAAGAAAGGGAGAAGAGGTGAAATGAGGCGCAGGTAACCCTGGCACGTCCTTGACCAGAGAAACCAGACGTCAAATAAAACGGAGGGAGAAGTAATATGAGGTGGAATGAGCAATGATGGACACTATCGTGGAATGTGGGTCCAATGCACGAGAGATCAATATCTGCTTGATTGAATGAAGAAGAGACTATAGCAATACCCTTCGCCCACTAACCGGGAAGTTAGCTAGTTCTATCCCTTAACGTTATGAGGAGGGCCCTTTCCTGGAAATGAGCTACGGCAGCAAGACTGTCTACGACTGTCGCTTGAGCCAATGGGATCGCAGGGAGCAGTGGCTGTCTGTGACAGAGCACACGGTGCTGGTGTATTATAAAAACCATGGCTCAACTGAGAAGTGCTATATGTGTACATTCTTTTGTGTGTCTGAAGATAACAAGCAAGCCAGAGTTCCTTTTTGCCTGATAATCGCATCCTACTGGGCAAATGTTCCTCTGGAGCACAACATTAGTCAACTTGATGTAGGACTGTGTCTTCCTGGTTGGGCTCCGGGGGTGTCCGCAGCTCAGGGCGTAGTTGTACTGGTAGAGACAAGCCATCGAGGATTCTGCGCCATCGAAACGTAGTAAAATCTGGTTGTCGAGACTGTTTCTCAATGATGTGTTGGTATTTCCAAACAATTCGATTGATGATTGGGGCGGCCCGATCTGTCAAAGTTGTGGATTTCACTCGCGCTAAAAAGGCTTGCTCACTTCCGTTCTTGTCTGCGGCGCTACACCATTGCTGTAGCATATCAATGACTGTGTCTTCAGCACTTTGCGCAGCAGCAGCTTGTACAGAGTTGAAGACTTCTTTTCGGGCAGGGTAACCATGCCATTCCAATGAATGGCAAAGCACGGAAGCAATCGGAATCTCCTGCCACGGGTCCGCTTGCGCGTCAAGGAGCAGCTGTACATTAGTCCTGTGTCGATGAAGGACAGCAAGAAAAAGGGGGGGGAGCGCTCCCTTCACAGGCATCACCGAGGCACCAGCTTCAAGCAAAATTTGTACATGCTGCGAGCTGCCCAACTCAACTGCTAACTCCAACATGGTGGTAGGTTTTGTTTTGGGCGGGATGATGTTGGGGTCAGCATGGGCTTGTAGCAGTAGGTAGGTTAATGTGGCTCCATGTCGAGGGAAACAGTGGCCAGCTGCAATCTGGAAAGCGTATGGATCAGCAGAATGGTCTCGAAGGATAGCTGAAGCTACTAATGTACTGACATGCCCTTCCTCGGTAGCCATGTCCATAAGGCCTACGCCTTTACCTAGCAGATAGCTTACATCAATTACATCTTTGTGACAAATGGCAGCGAGAAGATCTCGGTATTGCTGTGCTGACGGGGCTTGTAACGACTGCACTATATAGCAGAATGTTGCCTCATTTGCATCTGTGTCGAACTGAACAGCCCTCAAAGGCGGTTGGATTACTGACGAGCTGGCTGCGTATAGGACCACTTGAAAAGGTGAGTCCAACTTGAGCACCTTAGCCGTCTGTTTAATAATGTCCCATCCGAGGGTTATCCGGTCCAAGACGTCCATCGCCAGGGCTGTTTCACCACGGATTCCATGGCTGACACGGAGTCGCATGCTTGCCTCTGGGAATAAGTAATCAGAGGCACCCCTGACAGTCCTTAGCCAGAGAGGCCTCGCTGTTATATTTGCAACCACAGAACTCAAAGATGCCTAGGTAGGATGCAGAGTGGTGTATAAGGACCTGCAAACAGATTAGTAGTATGTCAGAGCCTCTAAATTGGAGCCGATATTGCTGAGCAGATCACGAGAGAACAATTCTCAAGAGCTTTGCAAACTAATGCAACGAAATAAATAAGAATGATCAGTCAGAAGCAAACGGCATGTGCTGTATGGCATATCTAGGATCCCAGAGGTCTACCAATCGATCTAGTTGGTATGTGACCAGGCTTATATCAGGAAGGCCTCGGTAAGGATCAGCAGTCCGATGCTACTATTTGAACTAGGAATGCTACAGGCCTGCTAGTAAAGCAGCGTGGCAAGAGGTACCATGCAAATAAACAAACAAACAAAAACTCATCAGCTCAACTTCAAGAATTTCGTTCATAAAATTAGCAACTAATGCACTTGCCATCTTTTCATGTCCAGCATCCTCAGGGTGAGGAAAGAGCCGCAGTCTTCGCTGCAGTTCCTTCGGACTGTAGTCAGCATGCAGATGTCAAAAGGCTAATATCACTCAGGTTTGACTTCCCTCTGTAGCTGGATCTGTGCACGATTCTGTCGGTGCAGCTGAGGCAGCTTGAACCAATTCTTCCTCTCTAGCCGTGGCTTGTTCCTGCTCGATCTGTACCAAGTTGCCCACGACTTCTTCCATTTGGGTGGCTGCTTCCACTACGAAGGATACTAGAGTGCGTGCATACGCCAGCTGTTTAGTGGCCCGAGCACGGCCCTCTGTTGCCGGTCCAAGCGGCGGTACCTCACCATGCCGCCACAGTGCGACTTTGCTTGTTGTGTGTCTTGGCATGGAGGGTGATTGCGGCTCCGATCGTCCAGCAAAAGTCGCATTGAGTTTCTGCAAGTCACGTTCACTGTAGTTCCCAGTCGGGTCGAGCTGCTGGGTACTGGTCTGACCCATGGGGTCCGTGTACTTCCTCTTGCCATACATGTTCTCGTCTCTTTGCGGCATAACCTTTATGGCACTTTTGTGTTCAAAGCCAGTCTTGAAAGTTTCGTGAGTTGCTGAACTACAGCGGGATTTGCTGTTCAGGGCGATAATTTTGTCCATCACCTTGCCTGAACTATTGGTCATTTCTGTGAAAGGCCAGCAGGGCGTGCGATTCGCCAGGATGTGGTGGTCATGCATTCTGTCAACATAGAAATGATTCAGTTTCTCATTGTGTCGGTGGTTCGTGATGACAGCAAATCGTCTGGGACTAACACAGATCCATAGATCCTCCTGAAAGGACTCTGTGGCGTAGAAGGGCCAGATCTGCCGGCCACTCATTTCCACAAACCAGAAGTTGGTATAGACGTCATCACTGTCTTCGGTATCTAGATGACAAAAATCATGTGACAGCTTTGCGGAGCTGGACCCTGGATAGGTCCAGTCTAGTGGGCTCTTCATGTCATCATTGAGAATAATGTTCCAACATTCTCCATTGATGCACATTCTATATTCGTAGAAGGACCATGCATGGACCTGCTTGGCATGCTCATAGCAGCCCTGTTGCCGATAGACCTGGATGCCGTCGTATTCCATGATGTAGGTCTCTTGGTATTCAGGTCTCTGGTGTGCACTGTGAGTCTCAGTCTCATTACTGTCTCCAGCTGGGCTCGCTTGGTCAGGTCCAGTCGGTGGGCCTGCTTTTAGCGTGACCTTATCACCAATCCACTGCGCCATGCCTGCTCACCAGGGTTGGCAAGGATATGGCAAGAGCAGGAACGGCGGGTAGGAGAAGAAAGGAGAGGAAGCAATCAAGGACGAGTGAGAGTGACAGACCAGTAAGGACACACGAGGGGCCAACAATGAAGGACAGCAGCAGAGATAACAAACAAAAGGGGGCAGTCAGAGAGAGAGGAAGAGAGGAAGGCAAAGGAGAGGGGAGGCAGAAAAAGAGTGGGTACTCCCCTGACACGTCCTTGGTCAGAGGAGTGGGAGCCCTGAAGGTGGGACGGTGATTTGAGCCACAGGTGCGCGATAAGGTACGCTAAACAAAAAAGTGCCATATTCGGATTGTAAACATGGATCGAGGTGGGCACATGTACATGAATGCATATGCTGATCATGGACGCTGCCATGGCGGAAACAAAGCTCTCTTTTGCCAGACTTTCTGAATTGGCGATAGCATACCGAAGGATGCTAAGTATAGTACCTATGTCGCGCCAGCTGATTCATCAAAAAGAGACTAAATAGTGAGTAAGTTCTGTGTAACTATGTTGTACAAAAGCTGTGGCTATGTACATTGTGGATGAATCTGTGAAGCCTATTCCTTCACATGACAGCTGTTCGAGCAGACCATCATCAAGGCGGTCTACCGTCTCTTCCTTGATCGAAAATACGCAAGGAGTCCGATGCATGAGCCCATTGGATATGAGGAGATAGTCTTGTATTTGCTGCTCTTCGATTCGGATTACTGCATGTGTAGCAGTGTGTGCGATCCAAGTTTCAGCATCAGGCATTCGTAGGTGCAAAATTAGCAGTTCGATGTTGTCTCCTATCACTGCAGATGGTGGTCTTGCCTCGAGCGAGATTGCTCCGATAACTCCATCCACAACGTCTAGGTGCTTCATTTCGTCACCATGGCAGTTCTGTATGCGTTATATGGCAAGGTCTCCATGTATAGCATACTTGCTTGGAAACGTCTAGTGATCCCCTCAGCTACATACTAAGTGGTATTCGTTGATTTGTGTCATGGGGTATCAATTCTTGAGCAAACGATGGCACGCATAAGTGTTGGGTGGAACATACAACAAGCAAAAATGAACCAATTGGTATATGCCGCAACTCTAACATTCCCATCCATTTCACTTTTTGTTATAGGAGGACAATCTCCGGCGCACTCAACTCTCTGTCAGGACTGCGGTTGGCCGCAGTGGGCGGGTCCTGCACGAGAAGACTAAATCTTATGGTGGGAGCCATCATTCTGGCCACTTCCGCGAGGAGCGTGTTAGGTTGGAGTCTTTGCATGGTTGAATTAGTTCCAGCAGCTGTGGTGGTCCAGATGCGGAGGTTCGGTGGTACCCCTGACCGTAATAGCATGAAAGCAACTTCCACTACTGTATCAACTGCTTGCCGCATGGTTCGACGGTCCAGAAATCCGCCTAGGGTAGCAGTGATATGTATTGTCTGAATAATTAACCGAAAGGGTCGGGCATCTATTGGCACCGGGGCAAGTCCCGCCTGATCGGTCATGCCTCCATCAGCAGCTGGGACTAAGTATAGGTGGTTGACCCACACACCTCGTGTAGACGGGCGACTAAAACCTGCCACACGGACTATGTCCTCTTACGATGCTGCGAGTGCTGTCAAGAGATGCTGTGTGATGCGCTGCCCATCCACTTCAGCTTGTTGGAGGTCAGCTTCCAGAGTGCTATATATCAACTGCAGGCCATGTGCTTCCTCTGGAAAAAAGGTGACACATCCACTCTGCACTAGCCGTACTGTCCGCCTGAGGTCTCGTACAGCCACCATAAGGTCTTGCGCTGCTTCCAAGCTATACAGGATCATCTTTACTGGCATAGGGAACTGGTGTTCTTCTCCACGGAGTCGCACGTACTCCATGGCAGTACGGGTAGAGAGAGTGGAGACCCGCTACACACAAATATTATTGTTTAGCAGGTATCGTGAGAGTGACAGTGAGATGGCAGTTGATTGATGTTGTTGTCAGTCAGTCGCAATCCCGACACGTCCTTGGTCGGAAAGGCAACATGACCTACATGGTAGCTTTATTTCCGGTAGGCATGTTGAATATTGAATCATGTCGGTCATGCCTCTGGGAGGACTAACTCTGTAGGGTAGCTTCCGCCATTCGGATGGTGAAGTATTAATTATGAGTATATCCCGTTATCACTGAAGTAAACCCCACCTAGTCTTCACTCCTTTTTGACTTGTGAAAGAGCCCTGGACAGCTAGCAAGTAACAAAGTGT
>CAMXCT020005957.1:427722-433490 GCA_947184155.2 Cladocopium goreaui | reverse complement strand
ATTAGCGTATATTAGCGTTTATTAGCGTTTATTAGCGTTTATTAGCGTTTATTAGCGTATATTAGCGTATATTAGCGTATATTAGCGTATATTAGCGTATTAGCGTATATTAGCGTATATTAGCGTATATTAGCGTATATTAGCGTATATTAGCGTATATTAGCGTTTATTAGCGTTTTTTAGCGTTTATTAGCGTTTATTAGCGTATATTAGCGTTTATTAGCGTATATTAGCGTATATTAGAGTTTATTAGCGTATATTAGCGTATATTAGCGTTTATTAGCGTATATTAGCGTATATTAGCGTATATTAGCGTATATTAGCGTTTATTAGGGTTTATTAGCGTATATTAGCGTATATTAGCGTTTATTAGCGTTTATTAGCGTATATTAGCGTATATTAGCGTTTATTAGCGTATATTAGCGTATATTAGCGTGTATTAGCTCCAAATTGATAGTCCCAACTTCTGAATCTTCACATGTTTCGCCTGGATTCCAATGGGCTTCTTGCATTTTGAATCAACCCGTCCGCGGCTTCAATTCCAAACCTTGAACCATTAGCGACTCAAAGCAACTGTAAAATCACTCTGATCTAGTGGCTGATCAGCCACACGAATCCATTTGAAACATGTGACCAAAACATCTGACCGTGCGCCAACTCATGCCAAGATTGGCTCAAAACCAACCAGTGACTCAAAACCAATCGAACACGTGACTTCAACCACAAATAAACCAGAGCTCAGAGATCCGTGACTTGAAAACTGCGCATGAAACCGACCTGCCATCCAATTCCTTGCTATAGCAAGAGTAACTCCGACTAGTTGAGGCTAGCTTTCGTGATATGAATATGAATGGATGTGAACATGGATATGAACGCGCAGCGTAGACAATACAGGCGTGTCTTGTGTTCAAGGCTCCCAATAGATGCAATTGAAGCAAATGGTTTACCTGCCGTTTTTTGTTGATTTGACATCTGGCCACCCACCCAGCTCGGGTTGAAACGTTGAAACAGCGGCGGCGTAGCCTCACCGGGGCTCCCGCTCCCCACTGGCAGCAGCTCCGCCAGAGGCGTCGTCCTCCCGGCAGCGGTCAACCAGCGTAAAGATCAACAAAAACGCCACAAGATTGGTACTTTAATTGGTACTTTAATGGGAAAACCATCTATAAATGGGCCATTTTCCATGGCTATGTTAAATAACCAGATGGTACTTAGTCAGTGACATCGATGTCATTGTTTCTCGTTGATTGTTTATTCATGTTATTCCTGTATATGTCGACTAAAAAACACTTGCATAGAAACAGTGGTGCATTGTGTGTGATCTCAACAACTTTTCTTTGATATATGTATGATTCTATTCTAGAATGTAAATCACACATATGATATTATATGATCACCAATCACATAAATGTTGATCTTATTCTGCTGTTATTTGCCAAATTTATCTCAAAAAATTTACCCGACCGGGATCCTTGTCGGCTTCCATGATCAGCCGATGCCCTTGTCCCGAAAAGGGCCGAAAGGGTTGCACGCCCGGGACCTCCAGTTGCAACACACCTGGGAGGGCGGCGATTTTAGCTGAAACATGGCGATTTTCTTGGTGACATAGAGAGAATCTGGTTGGTGGTGCCATAACCATCTTGAAAAATGATGGACTTCGTCAGTTGGGATGCTGACAGTCCCAATATCATGGGAAAATCAGGTTCCAAACCACCAACCAGAAATCTCATTAACCATCATTAACCACTATTATCCACCATTAACCACTATAATTAATCCGTTAATATCCCATTGGTTATCCCAAATGTGTTCCCAAACCACCAAGCACGGTTTGGAATGTGGGAGAATCTGGAGCTTAAGCCTAAGCATTCATAAGCCGTCCGTTTAAAATATGGGGGCTGGGCTTCGACCATGGCGACTCCCAAACTGGAAAACCATCGCGAGATTTCAACCATTTGATCCCCAGAAATCATGGTGAGATGATTTCAACCATCGATGGGAATAGAGAGCCGTGGCCCCCTGAAAGTGCAGCAAGTGGAGTTGTTTACCAATGGTCAACATACAAAAAACGATGGAAAAACACAATGTTTAATAGGTAAATCAGCCATTAATAGCCATGTTCAATAGCTATGTTAAATTACCAGATGGTAATACAAGTATGAGGTCATGACTATGACATACTATGACTAATGACTAATCCCATCTCCCTAACAGTCATCCCATAAATTGTCCCAAATATGTGTAAATTCCCGATCAAACCACGGTTTCTTGGCGGAGAATGGAATTATATATATTATATATATATATTTAAATATATCAATCCAAGCTACTTCAAAAATCACGGAGGGGCTTGCCGCAATACACTGAACTACTCGTCCGCGATCCCATAATATTCCATTATACCTCCATATTCCCATACAATGGTTGATGACAAATACCCTAGGCTACCCCTCAGTACACCCTCTCAATTTAACATGAAACCCCACAATTGGATACATGGTCAATTTGATCCATTTTGGAGTTTCATTTTGAATTTGTTGGCCGTAAATCTGTCATATCCTAAAATCTTGGATTGTATACCTCAAAAATTCTCCCCAGATTCCCAAAATATCTCAAAATGTGGTTGATTTTACCCTCTGGTTATTTAACATAGCCATGGAAAATGGCCCATTTATAGATGGTTTACCGTTCTTAAAAATGGTGGACCTTTCCATTTCGCAAACTGTTAGTCATAACCAGGTTGGGTCTTCTCGATTTTATCCCCACACTTTTCCAGCACTGAACTCCATCCCAGCACTTGTTGCCCGACCCTTCCACAACCGCGCCTTGCATGTCGCCCTGCCCACCTTGCGCCCCTGTGGCCTGTGGCCGCAGCATCTCGCGAAAGAGGCGCATAGCGAAGATGGCACCTTGCTGTGGCGGAGTTCACCATCAAAAAGTGGTGGTTTTACATGGTGAAAAAATCTGGATAAATCTATAGCCCCCAAAAAAAGATCCACTAGAGTAGTGTCCAAAAGGAAAATGGTGAAGAATTACTCTCTCAATCTTTGTGAGTTACTATCAGTTACTATCAGATATTTCGTGGTGTTTTTACCCAACATATACCCTGGAGTAAACTAACATAGATGTGAAAAACCCATGGTTTCCGTTCCGAACATGATCTACATTCATGGTAGATTCCCTCTGGTAGACTAGCAGTTTGCGAACTGGAAAATCACCATTTTTACGATGTCGATCAACGAACTAAATGACCATTTTCAACAGTCAATAGCTATGTGGAATTACCAGAGGGTATATCCATTAATATCCCAGTATTATCCCATCATTTTCGCATGATCATCCCTTTTTTGAACCATATTAAACCATAGAAAATCCGCAAATATCCCAGGTTAGCACCCACTAGCCTATCTTTTCAGAGGAAAAATCCAAGGTCCCAGTCACTGATCATGGCTAGAAATATGGTGGTGCCGGAGGAAATCAGCGCCAGACCCAGGTCGCTCATGCTGTCCTGGAATGGATGGTTCTTGTGGGGATGGGGATGTCACCTAGGGATTTCTTGGGGATTGGAATGTCGGATTTAGCCAAACTCATGGGATTTAATGGGATATATATATAATATATCGCATATATAATATATATATATATGGATATATATATATATATTATATATATGTGATATATATATTATATATATATGTGATATATATATATATTATATATATGTGATATTATATATATATATGTGATATATATATATTATATGTGATATATATATATATACATGTGTGTTATGTATGGTTTTACATGGTTTTTACATGCTTTGATATGATTTCCGATAATCCCAAAGGAGATTGAGGCGATTTTAACGATCCCACGATTTTGGCCCTAGCCAGCCATGGAACACCCATTGGTTTCAGCCATGGGAAGTCGTCACCACCCATTTAACCTGGGCGTTTTATACAGCACCTAGGTGTCCCAATTCTATAGGGGAAATTGGCTGGGGGATAGAAAATTCCTGTTTTAGTTTTTTGGGGGCGGGGCATTCCGCACAATGGATGGCTTGTGGATGGGGAATATACGTAATGAGGATGGAATTGGGAAAAAAATCGGCAAAGTAATATGGGACCTGAGCGAAGAATGATGCTGATTTCCTCGGCAACAAGTGTAGAATCTTAAATGGGATGGCCGAAACTGTCCCACAAAAATTAACCGCTGCTGACAAAATGATAATGTCAACTTATCCACGCAAGGACACAGAAAATGATTGGTTCCTTCCAAACGTCAAGTGGTGTTTACTGTTGGAGCTTTGAACCACGAGCAACCATGTACAAAAGCTGGTCTGACGGATGTCTACTAAACGTACATGTACACATGCATACATGTTGCTCACATATAAATGAACATATACGTATACATTGTTCTGTAGGCATTCATGACATAGTCATGTGTACTTATGTGCTAGGGTCCAAAACATACGTAGTACTGGTAGGTGGTATACCCACCCCTCTGAAAAATGGAGTTCGTCAGTTGGGATTATTATTCCCAATATATGGAAAAATAATCCAAATGTTCCAAACCACCAACCAGTCACTGTGATACAGGTTCGATTCACTTTCACGCTAGTTAAGGTACTTAGCTTAGGGTTTTTCTTGATTCACGTGGTTGATTCACTTGCAAATTTATGTTCCATTGTTCCATTCACCTCTTCAGGTAGTTTAACCATTGACGAACTCAGATTTCTCCCGGTCTCTCATAACGGATGACACCAACATTATGGCTTACCCTCTGGTTATTTAACATAGCCATGGTATAGATGGCCCATAGAAATAGATGGGTTTACCTATTAATAGCATGGTGATTTTCCATGGCAAACTGTGAATGTCATCTGTGAATGTCATAACCAGATGGGTATAACCTCCATTTTCCTATGGTTTTCCTATGGTTTTCCTATTATAAATGGTGATTTTCCATGGCAAACTGTTAGTCATAACCATCATGGAGTCTAAATCCCCATGGATTGATATGAATACTGTGGTCACCATCCCCCGCGAATGAATACAACGGACCACGGGCCCCACATACGTCGTGGAGAAGAGCTAGTGCAAGGAGAAACGCTTATCAGATAGAGAGTGGAAATCCTTATTGAGTACCCTCTGGTAAATTCACAGTTCGACCCTGGCAGTCATCGGGGTTGGAAGATGTTTATTTACCAGAGGGTAATCACACAATCTTTTCCAGATGTTTTCATGATTTCACCCAAATGATCTCAGCTTATTTATCAGCTGTCCATTGATATCAAGATTTATTGTTGAGATTATATTAATATTATACCCGATGATCCTATATATTCCAAACATTTCCAAACAATATCCCAACAAAAAAAAGAACATTCAGAATGTCTGCTCACTTTCTTCATCATCCATCTGTATCCATCCTAATGACTTCCGAATCTCTCTGTTTTTATTTCACTACCCAGTTTCGCCCAGTTTCTATCCGAAATTCTGCCCAGTTTCTTCATGGCTTCCATGATGATGTTCCAGGTGCGTCATCTCTCGATGGCCCACGTGCTGCACCTGCGCCTCCTCGTGCCCCGCGTGCCCCGGGTGCCCCGCGTGGTGCCCCGTGTGCCCGGTGCCGCGTTCCCAAAGGTCCATCACGAGCTCTGGGAACTGCAGCCGCAGGTGGCCTCAGCTGAGGTTTTTTGGGAAACAACCCATTTTTAATAGGTAAATCATCATAAATCATCATAAATCATCTACAAATGGGTTCCT
>CAMXCT020005957.1:355222-425222 GCA_947184155.2 Cladocopium goreaui | reverse complement strand
AATGTTGAGAGATAGAGAGATTGATAGACCGACAGATCGATGGATCGATAGAACGGTAGATCAATAGATCGAGAGAGAAGGGGGAGAGAGAAAACCAAATTATGCAATATCTATATTATATATATATATGTATATGTGTGTGTGTGCGTGTGTGTGGTATCGTCCAGTCCAGAGCTGAATGCAGTGTATCAGAACTTGTTATCGAGTTCATAGAAGTTGTCCACGTTTCACAGAAGCTGTCACCAGTTCACAAGCCCCCTAACAACGTTCGTGATCAACTGCTGTGGAATGGACGGCTCTAGCTCCAGCTCTCAACGATACTACCCCAATATGTATAATATATATATTATATGTGTGTGCGTGAGTGTGTTTTATATATATATGTGTGTGTGTGCATTTATTTATTTATCTATTTGCTTATTTATTTATTTAATTCATTTATTCATGTATTTATGTTTATTAATCTATACGTGCATATATGTGCGTATATCTATAAATCTGTGTGGGCAAACACGGATACAAACACATATCACTAGTCTTTTAGTCGATGGGCTCCTCATCCACTTGAAATCCAAACATGGACCGCTTGACAATCCTTCTTGAAATTCTATGAGCTGAAACCCATCATCATAACCCATCCAAACACAACAAAATGTCACGGATCAAATGCCCCCATCAATATCATCAATCAGATCAATCAGGCACCAGCAATCAAACATGGCAATGAAATACCATTCATCTGGGTAAATTGTAATATTTCACTAGCCTGAATCTTGCGGCCATTTGCGGATCATTTCCCTATAAAAAACCATGATTCCAGGGCTCGGTCACAGTGAGGTCGTTATAATTTACCCAGATTCATTGATAGATGATTTTCTCAGCTAGAAACCTCCATTTTGCATTGGGAATTTCCCAGCCATCGAGGATGCCGGAGGGCATATCCATTGGTCCATCATAGGGTGTGGTCTCCCGTGAAGAAATCCCATTGTTATCCCATGATTATCCCATGTTCATCTCTACATTAAACATTATTAAACCAATTAAACCGTATTATACCCAATATGATCGCATGATTATCCCTACTAAACTGGTTTTAAACCAATGATGCGAGAATATGAGAAACCTATGAAAAACAATGATTATCCTTATTATTATACCAATATGATCCCTACTAAACCATACGAAAACCATGGATTTTCTTTGTTCCCCAAGTTATCCAAGTTCTCCAAAATTTGCGTTCCGAGTTCCCCGAACGCAGCGCAGTTCCGTCACCAGCATCGCCCATCGCCCGGCCGGTCTCGGTCTCGGGGGGTCCGGCAGCGACATCCAAAGAACCATCAGCAATGTGGTGCCCCATAGTTAGCTAAGTTGGTTTATAACTTCAATAACTATGGTTTATTGTAGATATCTATAGTTAATGGGGTTTATAAACCAATTTATAACTAGGGGGGCCCACATTGAGGGGACTTTCGGGGCAAAAGAATGCCGAAGTTTTTTGATGTTTTTTGGATGGTTTATGGATGGGTTTTTGGATGCTTTTGGCTGGGTTTTTGGATGGTTTTGGCGGGTTTCCATGGGTTTGGGATGCCTCTTTAAATATCTTGAAATGAAGATCATTAAGGCTTCGAAACAAGAAATTTTGGAAACACGTCAGCGCTTTTTCACCAAGCAAAACAGGGATGTTCATCGCATCTGCGGGGGTGTTCTCTTTTGGTTTGTCTCAAATTAGGGTACCCGGGTACCCCAAATTTGATGTTTAAATATGGTTCGCCAATAGTTCGCCAATGAAAACTTCAAACTCGTCGTTTTGGGGAGAATTACCCCATTTTCAAGGGATTTTCCCCGGTATACCCCATTAAAACAAGGGTTCTTTGATTCTTATACCATCTTTGCCTTCCTCGAGTGCCACGTCTTGATGTTTCTTGCTGGAAGTCACCAAAGTCACCGAAGGCGATTTTTCTGGTCGTTGCTCCGTCATTGCCACGAATTTCTGACGAAGCTGGAGGGGTCCTGGAGTGTGAAATTATTGTACAATAATGGATGGAACTAGATGCTAGCCACCAGATGTTATTGTAAATATGACTGTCAAATTATTGTTCCATCTACTAGCATCTTCTAGCCACCAGACATAGATGGAACACATCCGTCACTTCCGTCGCCTGGGGCCCCGACTTTGAAAGGAGACGAGTTGGACAGAGCACTTTGGCCCCAGCGTCATTGGATCCACGGAACCCTTTGGCTCTTTGAGATACCAAAATTGTGGGAAACCCTCCAGCTGATCGGAATTCTGACTCAAAAAGTGTTTACTCAAAAAGCAACAAGATCCAGAAGTCAATGGGTCATTGGTATTCATTGGTCACTATTTTCCTGGGATTTCACGATTCTATCCTTTTTTGATAATTTTGGGCGGATGAATAATATACGTGGCTTACGAAAATCCAGCACAACTCACCTCCAGCTGGTTAGGATTTCCAAGCAAACATGGATTCCTATGGGATTGTGATAATCCCCAATATATAAAAGATTTTAAAAAAACATCTGGTAACAAACATAACTGTGGAAAGATCCACCATTTTGTAGCTGGATAAATCAACTATTTCGACTCCGCAATTTTCAATCGTTTTTTGTAAGTTTACCGAAGGGCAACTATTAACCATTAACCATAGATTATCCATATATTTTTCCATGGATTAACCATTTATAGATGGTTCACCAAAGGGTCAACCATAATCATTCACCAGGGTGGGTTGAACACTGCTGTCGCCCAAAAAGGCGTCTTGAGCCGATGCTTGGGACATCTTGGAACTTGGATCCCCTCCCATCAAACCTTTAATACCCTGTCAACAAGCATTATTTGTAGTACAAAAATTTGCGTGTATATCTCATAATTTATACATATATATATACATTCCTCCATCAAGATAGCAGTAAAAACACAGACATTAATCTACCAACAAAGGATTTCCACAGACTGGACAGTGTCTACCTCAGACTTTCAACCCGGGCCACCAAAAACCCGTGGTGCAGCTTGCAAAAGGCAAGCTATCATGTGGCATTTGAACGCAACCAAAATCCCGCCCGTCTCTGTATATTAATAACCTCCTAGAATCCTAGAACCCTCTGATTTAGTGCTGGATATATTTTCGTTGGGGTCCATTTGTTCTGAGTATTTCAATGACTACCTTCAGGTAATCAAACATGGAGGAAAATCCGCAGTTAGTTCCAGGATCTTTTTCTCATGTTAACCTGCAGCACACTAAGAATCAGAATCCCAAGATCCTCTGGTGCCACCCCACGAATCATAGATTTGACCCGGCCTGGTAAACTAACCAAAAGCTATTGAGGCCATTGCCATAGAAATAGTGAGTTTTCCCATGAAAAATGGTGGATCTTTCCATAGTTTTTTGTCAGTTTACCAGAGGGTAAAGTGCCACCACAAAAACATCCTCTTGGCAGCTTCCAAAAGATCCTGGCAGAGTCTACCCCAACAGTTTTGGACCTGAAAAATCCACACCTCCAGAGGTCAACAGCACCCCCCCTGGGCATGAACTACTCATCCCTGGGTGTGACCAAACAATAATGCGTATAATATCCCAACCCTTTGTTGGTTCATATCAATTTATATATATATGTGTGTGTATATGTGTATATATACATATTTATATATATATATCAATTATATATCCAGATTGTTTGAAATCATGTTTGGTTCCCATTATGCTATGGCTATGGGCCTGGAAACTGATCGGTATGGTAACTCGACTCATCCCAAACATTTTCCCCAACCATCACCGCCAACGCCCCCCCTTCAGGGAATGGCGTAGCCGTCGCGAAAACGTGAGACGATCCATTCCGAAATACTCCGGCATTTCGAAGACTGGGAGCCATGAACTTTGGTTCAATCATATCCTTTTGGTACAATGTGGTACCCCCAAGATAGCTAAGTTGGTTTACAACTCCCATAACTATGGTTTATGGATGTTTATGGTACTTATAACTATAGTTATTGGGGCTTATAAACCAACTTATAACTGGGGGGCCCCACATTGTAAAAATATTTCGGGGCCGGTTTGTGGTTAATCCATGTTAATCCCATCTATCATCATAGAAACCTGTTGTTTTTCAGGGGGTTCAACAAAGCCCTCTTTTCTCATCAACCAACCAATGGGAATTTGGGACATCTAAGCTTTGGTTCAGGCGGACCCTTTGGTCAAACATGGCAAAAATCCACCATGGGGACATTTTTGTTGGGGGAAGATCATCGACATCAATGGGTGATTGTCCGGCATGCCATGTTTGATTCCCAGAGGATCTAAAAGTAAAAAACTGGAACTTCCCACAAATCCGTGGAAGCTCTTCATTTTTCTCGCAAAAAAAAAAAAACATGAACCATGAACGAGTATCATGAAATCATGTATCATAAAGGTGGCCATTCCATTTCCTTCACGATAAAAAACCATGGATGTTTCATGGCTCCCAGCTGAAAATGATCACGTCCTTGTCCACGCCTCGGTCGAAACAAACATCCGAGTTGGCGCTGAAAAATTCCCATGGATATTCCCATGAGACCCGGCCTGGTAAACGTTAACAAAAAGCTATGGAAAGATCCACCATTTTTAATGGGAAAACATCTATTTCTATGATCCATTTTCCATAGCTATGTGACAAATTACCAGAGAAAATCCCATGGTTCCATATGTCTCTAGCATTTTTGCCGGTTAAATCCACGAAAAATCCCGAAAAAAGTGAGCTGGAAATCATGTGCAGCTGCCCCATGAAGATCCACATCGAGACGGCTGATGAAAATCCACCGGTTATAGCTACCAACATCATCCATCTAGCTGAATTCCAATCTCAACCCCGGATAAAAATGAAGCCCAATATCATTTCATATACACAGATTTCTAGTGCTTGCAATGTCTTAACATTGAATTTGAAGGTTTTGTTTTTGGGGTTTACCACTGGCAATACCCCATCTTCTCCGGGAAACCGCTCGCCACTCAGTCACATGTTTAAAGCTCAAAGTCAGTATATATAAATTATTACAAATTCATGTTACCAAATACAATATCAATCAATCAACAAACGATCAGAAAACCATGGCTTTTACCTTAAATCTCCACCCGACGCCCCGTGTTTTTTCTCGCGAATCTCCAGCGTTCGCTCGCCGGCTCTCTCCCAGACCGCCCCCTCGCGCAGCCGCTGTGCCCGCTGCCGCAGCACCGGCACGTCGTGCGGCAAACGCCAGCGCTGAGGCTGCTCGCGGAACTCGAACTGGCCTCGGTACGGGGCCAAAATGCTTGGTCTAAGCGGGAATTGATAAGAATGGTGATGTGATGCCCCATGATTTCCCAGCAACATTTGGATTTCGGTGAAAATTGTAATTTAACCAACAACAAAATGAGATTTGGCCAGAAAATGGATTCAACTATATACATCTATGTACTAAAATAAATGATGGTTTTACTGACATAAGATTGGATTTCCCCTGTGTAAGCAACAAAAACGAGGATGTAAGGATAACAAGTTGATGATGGGATGTAGTCTGATGGCTATTTTGAACTAGGCCAGGTGCAGTTACCAGCTAGCCACCCCCCAAAAAGACTTAGCAAAAGATCGAATTTGCCATTATTTTTAGTGGGATTATACCAAATTCTGTCTTTTTGGGAGTTGCTATGTATACCCAGTCAAATGATGATAAAGAGGAGACTAAGAATTACAACAGGATTCAATAATGTTGCGTCAATGATGTCTCATAGTTGAAATTCCAAACTAGGATTAAGTAAATAGCATATTAATGACCACAGAAAGCATACTAAATACTATGGATCAATCACAAAAAATGATCATTTTTATCCCTACTAATAATGAAACACCACAATGAACAAACACAGATACGTAGTTGATACGTAACCTTGAATAAACCCACGATGCGTCTGTTTAAAGATTGTAAACTTCTCCCATCACAATCGTCATCCTGGATCCTCATCATGCTTGCAACCACCGAGCAGTACAAAACGAAGAAAACTAGGGGTTAACTCGAATTTACCCTCTGGTAAACTAACATAACTATGGAAAATCACCATGTTCAATGGGCAGTTCCACTATAAATGTGCAATTTTCAATATATTTTTTTAAACATAACCAGAGTGTACTTCAACTCAGAACTTTACCAACTACCAATGTGTGCGTGTCTGTGCCACCAACAAATCATCCTCAACAGCTGCAGTGTTGGCTGCCAAACTTCCAACACAAAAATCGCTCAATGACGTGTAAAAACTCCTAAAAAAACCGCCCATTGAAACGTGGAAAAGATGTGGAAAAATGATGTTCTCATCCACTTATTTAAAAAAAATGGGGGGTGCTGTTCCCCGAAATCTTCACGTATATGACCTCTGGGCTCTTCGACCAAGTTGCAGCTCCATTTGCGGCAGCCGCTGAGACTGAAGACGGCGTCGAAGAAGCCCACGGGAATCTCCCTCAGCACAGTGGTGAGTTTGGGGACCCTTTAATGATCCGTGAAGTCAATTACTCATACCCTCTGGTAAACTAACATAACTATTGAAAATGGCCATTTATAGTGGATTTACCCATTAAAAATAGTGATTTTCCATAGCTATGTTAAATTACCAGAGGGTAAGTCTAGCAAGCCCAAAATAGATCGAAAAGCGAGAAACCTGGTAAACACATCAGGTTTCCCAAAAATCACCCAAGTAACATCCATTGGTAGCACGATTTGGCATCTTTTTTTGGGGGCTGGTTATCAATGGTACAGTAACATCCAGTTGGTCTTCTCTCGGTACCATCTCCATCGGATCCCTGTCATCTTGACTTCATGATCCAAGAAGCTTCCTCCCGACAATCCATCCATCCATGTGTGGTTTCATATGGCTTTTATGTGTCATAAACCATCCATAAACCATCCCATTGACCATCCCATTGACCAGGCATTTCGGGGACTCAAAAACCATCCATTTGGGGATGGTGACCCAATTGCAGCCCGGCTGCAGCCAGAAACACACCGAGGCGAGAAGTTCCTAGATTCACCGGAGATTCACTAAGTTGGAAGGAAAATGGAGATTGACCGTAGCTGCCGTAGCTGATTTGATAGCTACCCTCTGGTAAACTGTTACATAACTATGGAAAGATCCACCATTTTTCATGGGAAAACTCACTATTTCTATGGCCATTTTCAATAGCTATGTAACAAATTACCAGAGGGTAAGTTGGGTATATAAAGAAGATAAAACTAGGGTGTGTGATGGTGTATGGCCGATATATCGGCCATAGATGAAACTAAACTAGCTTGCAACTGGAAAGCACCACCTTGCCATCAAAAAACATGATCATCCAGTAGGTGTTCCCCAACCACCAGGCAACCCTTCCTTCTACCAACGTGGTCCCTTGTACGACTTGATACGACTTGTAGCTTGGTTTCTGTTCACGCCATCAGGTATAGTTCGATATACCATACACCCAATCCCAATTGTCTATAACATCAATCAATTCCACTACAATGTCACTACAAATCACGAGATCTATCTTTTTCTGGCTGAAATCAGCCAAAAAAAAACGGTGAAATCCACCGCGGTTCCATCCCCACCCCATCCCCACCTCTGGTTCCAGGTAGGGCTGCCAAATGACGCCCTTTCGCAGCATCCACCAGCGCCCAAAGTACGCCTCCGCCCACTGCCGCGGCACCGTCCCGTGCCAGTCGTTCATCGCAAAAAAGCCCTCCTGTCGGTCACAACGAGGGAGGCTTCAGGGCTTGGATTTTCGCCGGTGTTTCTTGGGGTTTCACCAGAAACTGTGGTTTAACCATGGTTTAACCCGTAGAAATGAGGATTTCACCAAGAAAGTTACGATTTAGCCAACACAAATGTGGAGCCAACAGAAAGCCCCAAAATTGCCATGATACAGGAATGATGACATCCAAAATGGATGTTTTACGGCCTTTTAAAGGGTGGATTTCTGGGGCTATCTGTGGCAGAAAAACCATTGGTATCGAAGCCACCATTTTGCCGGAACATCATGGGATTACACTGGAAAATCTATGGAAATGTGGTGATTAGACTCGAGAAAAAACTGCCAACATATTAACATTACAGATGGATTTGGTTATAAAATGTTATAAATAGCGAGTGTTTTTGCGCTGTTAATTGACAGAAATGGCACTAATTGATCCCTACCCACTCATATTCAAGGCATTCCACCTCGCAGAACCTTGAGTATTGGATCGATTCATGAATTCAGGTCCCAGTCCTGGACTGCATTTCATATTACCATCTGGTTATTCAACAGTTTGCCATGGAAAGATCCACCATTTTTCATAGGTAAACCAACTATTTCTATGGGCCATCTATACCATGGCTATTTTGACATATCCAGAGGGTAATAATCTTAGGGGGAAAGGATCGACTTGGATGGACCGTCCGGTTCTGTCTATCAACAACCAGGTGGTGCAACAAATATGGACGGTACGTATTAAAAGGCCGCTTTCTTCAAGGCCGCACAAAATGCACAAAGGAGAAAAGAGAAAAAAACAATCTCACTCCAAGATTTTTGGATGTCAACAAAAATTAGAAACACATCGGAAAAGATCGGACAAAAAATGGACAGAATCAAAATAAAACACAGGTGGCTTCGGAGGCACCTGGGTCCAAAGCATTGGTGGTTCCACGACGTGGCTTCTGAAGCCAAAAAATCCCACCAATCGATGGGCTATTGGGCCATGGTTAAACAGTTACAGTCAGCTACAAAAAATCATCAAAGGTCAACCAACATCAACCAACTACCCTCTGGTTATGTCAAAATAGCTATTGAAAATGGCCATAGAAATAGTGAGTTTTCCCATTAAAAATGGTGATTTTCCATAGCTATGTTAATTTACCAGAGGGTAACTGGTGAACCACTTTACTGAAGTAGTATGGTTGATGGATACTTCACTTAATTGTCTTAATTGAGTGGTGAGTTTAAGCCAGAAAAAACATCAGTTACCCATGGATACGTGCTTTAACCATAGATGTCCTTTCTCCATTGGTTGGTTGATGAAAAAAAAGATGGGGTTCTTCAGAAACCCCTTTTAACAACAGGTAAATGATGATAGATGGTATACCAGCTCCCGGCCCCTCTATTTTTACCAAAAGGACATCAAATTGGATACTATATGATACTATATATGTTAGGATTATACTGGGATACCAATTTTTTGTTGATGTTAGGATACTGTTGATAAGGCCAAACATATGGTACTAACGTACCCCCATCTGTTGGATCCTGGAGATCTCCCATGGATTTAACCCGCCTTGTGCCCTTGCGCCGCCGCCAGTGGTACCGTCCAGATGCCGTCCGGAGGCTCCAAGAGATGCAGCGGCGGATGATTCGCCACCTGCAAGAAGAGACACCCTAAAAAAAACATCGGGGCTGGTTGGTGGTTGAGCCCTACCCCACTGAATAAGTGGTTGGTTAATGGTTAATAATGGTTAATAGTGGTTGATCATTGGTTAATCATTGGCTAAAACATAGGCTGGTTGGTGGTTGAGCTTCCCCTCTGGCATTGGCTGTGTTGGTGGCAGCGAGCATGAGAAACGATACCGGCGCTACAGGCTGGTTATTTCCAAGCTTGACAGACTCCGGCTGCCAACGCGTGCTGCAGAGTGATTCACAACGCTCCCCACTGAATAAGTGGTTGGTTAATGGTTAATAATGGTTAATAGTCTATAGTGGTTAATGATGGTTAATCATTGGCTAAAACATAGGCTGGTTGGTGGTTGAGCCTACCCCCCTGAAAAATGATGGAGTTTGTCAGTTGGGATGATGACATTCCCAACTGAATGGAAAGTCATAAAATTCATGTTCCAAACCACCAGCCAGTAAATATTATCAGGGGGGACGGATCAATCAGCTTGATAAATCATATGGAGAAATATGCATAGTATATGGATAAATCAGCATCGTGAAATAACGAGATCAACGTCACCAACCCCAATTTATTTCCCCAGCGTTCAAGACGAGCCACCCAAATGAGGTCCAGGCGACTGTATATCACCCAACCTGCCGAAAAGACGCGCGCGAGTTATCTGGAAGGATGCGGGGTAGCCTCTGGAAAATTCTCCTTGACCATGAGAAAACCCCGCAAATTGAATGGGATTTGTGATCGAAATAGTGCAAAAATGAATGTTTCTGTGTGGAATGTAGGATGCATGATTATGAAAAGGCACCTAAAAAATGAAGAAAGTAATGAGCAATCGACGTTTCTGTGATTTACCATTGCCGGGCTCAAAAAAAATGGGGAGAAACCACAGTCAATTCCGAAGTCGTGTTTTTCCCAATGGAGTTCGAAGTGTTCAACCCAAAAATGTAGCCAGCTGATTCCAGGTTCCTTTGTCAACCCCAAATCAAGGCTGAATCCGGGACAGCTCTTGGAAACAGTGCCCCCGAAAATATTCCGAAGAATTCACCAATTACCTTCTGGTAAACTAACATAGCTATTGAAAATGGCCATTTATAGTGGATTTTCCCATTAAGAATGGTGATTTTCCATAGTTCTGTTAGTTTACCAGAGGGTAAACCTCAAAAAAAATACATGGTTCCATCAGTGATACTTCCGTCAATCCAAAAAACATAAATGCCCCATCACCGAGATGTATATGTCCCATCACTGAGATTATACGTATAAATTTTCCATCAATGATCTTTCCATTGATGCCCACCCCATGCCCATCATCCGGACAAGCTGCGGAAGCGGCGCCGGCGCTTGCGCTCGTAGCTCTTCGTCCTCAGCACCGTGCTGGGGGCGCAGTGCTGGCCATGTGGGACGCCCAATTATCCATAACCATCCCATTAACGCACCATTTGGGGGTGACTTAAAATCATCCCAAATAGGGGTATAATATGGTATAAATACCCCACTGTTGAAAAATATCAGAGATGGTTCCAAGTTATAATGCCTATTACCATGGTGGTTGGCCCAAGTGATCGCCCGAAGATCGCCCAAGACGCATTTGCCAAACGATCTGCATCTTCCGCAGGGAATGCAGCTGCCCACCCAACTTGTTCCGCCGCAGTGGCGAGATGGCACCGCCCCCAAAGGTCTCCTCGGCTGAGTGGAGAAAAATCGGAAAAATAGGAAAAAAACACAAAAAATACAACCATTTCTGGATGATCAAAGGCATTTACATATGATTTAGATGACTCACCACCATTTATAGATATGTACATCTGATTTAAAAACATTTATGGATGATTAACAACCATTTGACGTTGATTGGAAGCCCTGTGATCATTTACTTGCCTTCTCTTCTCTCGTCCAATCTATCTAATCTGATCTATCTAAACCCGATCTAGTTAGAATTCAATCTAATGTATCATCTCATCCATTGGAGTTTATCAATCAGCCATCAATGTGATCTACCCTCTGGTAAACTAACATAGCTATGGAAAATCACTATTTTTTATGGGAAAATCCACTATTAATGGCCATTTTCAATAGCTATTTTGACATAACCAGAGGGTAATCATCTTTATTTATGGTAAATCTCATCCTGCTGGGGAAGGTCCCCCATCATATTGACTAACCCATCTAATCTTATGATGAATATCCCATGGATGAGATGATAGATTGATAAACATACATAAATATCCAGAAGGTCAGCTATAGCTATATAGTTCTAATCTAACTATCGCGGAGTTATAGATCCAATCATGGCAATAGAATTATCCATAATTGATATCATATCATATAGTTCTAATCATGGCATTAGAACTATCCAATGGAGCGGAGTTCTAATCATACCCCCTGGTAATTTAACATAGCTATTGAAAATGGCTATTTATAGTGGATTTACCCATTAACAATAGCGATTTACCATAGTTATGTTAGTTGTCCCATGGTTTTCCCATTTTCATCCCATCCATTGCGGAACTCCGCTCCCCGGGCTCCCCGTCCCACGCTGTACGGCACGGCCGTGGCGGCCACGGCACGTAGAGCAGCAGCGCCTTGGGCGCGATGGCCTTGCGCAGCTCCGTGTCCCGGAGGTCGCGCAGCCAGCGGAAGCCTGGGGGGTGAAAATGTCAACCCCGGATTAATAAAACATAGGGGGTTGGTACTAGGGTTTATCAATTAGGATGATTAGGGGTGTTGTATCATAATTTTAAAGGGTTGACATTAGATTAGTATCAATTCATTGTTGATGAATTAGCTGGGTATTCCCCGAATAGTCATGATTTGATACTTTTTCATGGTACCTTCCCAATTAAACAGCCGTAAACGGGGTTTATTAATCCAGGGTTGACAAGTTGACAGTATAGATTTATCGTGAGAAATAGAATGATAATGGGACAATATGATAATTATGATAAATTACTATAATGGGGCTTTATAATAAATTACTATGATGTTATTATAGATTATAGATTATCTCCTAATGCTGTTATTATGCTATCTATAAGCCATTTGTAATGCGACAATCTAGGAAAAAAATAGAGATCAGATATTTATCTTTGGATTTATTCATCCTAATAGAATATGATATTTATAAGCCATTTAGAATGGGATAATCTATAAATTATGAAAAATGAATGTGATAATTAAGGATAATGATGACATTTGTTGAAGTCATTTATAATAAGCCAATCATCAGTATTATCCCATTTGTTATGATATGCATAAGCCAAAATGGTGTTATTAAGATAATATTGGGATTACAAAAACGATAAGCTCCATTTATAGGTGATTATCATCCTAATGTTGTTACTATTATGACATTTATAAGCCATTTAGCATGGGACACTATATTAATTATGATAAATGAACTGGATTACAAATATTACAGTATAATAATAATGGGATACAATGGGATTCTACTATCCCATATTATATCCCATCATATCGGGATAATGGGATTACACCGGGATATTGTAGGCCCTAACGTTGCTATCATTATGATAATCCATCATTTTAGGGTAGGTGATGTTCCCATTAAAACCCCATTTAGAGGCGATTGTCATCCTAATGTTGTTGTTTGTGTAAAATAACTAATGGGATTACATATATTACTGTATAATGATCATAAGCTTATTATGCCTTTGTATTATCAAGAATGCCATTATTGTACTGGAATATCATTTAATTTTGTTATATATTCATAATCTCCATAGCAAGCCATAATGGGATTATAATATTTAAAAAGAAATCAATGGTATCATAATAATCATAAGGTTATTATGGTTCTTCATGGTTTTTATGCTCATCTTTGACATACGTATCGTATCAGTGATAGATCTGTTCTTCTAATAAATGTGTACTATGCTACTAATCATGCTGGATGGCTCAATCTCAATGGCACGTTCTTGACATATTTGAGGTATCTTCAGTGTCGATCCTATTTGATAATATCAGGTAGTTGCCCAGCGATCTGGTTTTACTCTGGCCATATACTATATAGCTTTTTGAATAGAGATGATACCTTCCCTACCAGGCTACAAGGTTTAGTCACCCTCCACGGAATTTATAATCCATTTTGCTAACGATGTATGATCCACTTAAATGGTTGGATTGTTGGATGGGAAAATAAATAAATAAATAAATAATAAATAAATAAATAGATATATATATACATATATTATATATACAGTATATGAGAATTCAACCAACCCTCAGGTTGGTGACCCCCCAAAAATGATATGTCAAGATTCAACCGGTTGTCGGGGATGAAGAAGCCATGATATCAAAAAAACATTTGGAACCTGCTGGTTGTTGCTATCAAATATCTTTTCTGTTTGGACATTTATATTTTAATCATTTTTAATCAACATATGAGGTTGTGAAAATATTGGGTATCTAAAACACTATTTATAAATCTTAATCAACATACGAGGTTGTGAAAATAGTGGCTATCTAAAACACTCTCTCAAGAATTCGTATGTGACCCTATCCATAGCGCTGGAACCGCCCGGTTTTATCTCAACCACGCTTCAGGAGTCCGGGGTTGACATGGCATGGTCCTGAGAATGTTTTGGAGGTTTTCCATGTTTTTTCCCATCATGTTCAGACCATATTTTGAAGGTACAAAATCGATGGTATTCCCGCATTCTCCCATATTCTCTACGCAATATTCCCAATATCTACCATTTTTGCTGGTTAACTCCACTCTGAACTTCTTAGTTTCGGGAAGTTTCCGTGTCCTAAACCCACAATAACACATATCCCCCATTAACAAATAGGGTCATCCCGTTCTCCCTATGGTTTTGTGTATCTTAAGTGAGGGAGAAAAAAACATAGGGCCTAGTTGAACTAGCTGATTCCCCATAAAGGCGCGCTTGGAAGCGCAGTTCCAGTTGTAAGTGGAAACATTTCATAGTTCTAGAGGTTATATCCCAACAACTGGGGGACTAACTCACCATGGTTCTACCATGGTCATACCGTCATACCATTAAACCCGTAAAAGTGACTTCAACTGCACCCCCCACCGTAGAAACCCCCAGTTTTCACCTGCCAGGGCAGGGAAGAACTTCTTCATCCGCTGCCGTTCCCGCCAGCCGCTGCCACCGCCTCCGCTCAGCGCGCAGAGCACCGTGGCGCTCAGCGGCCGCACCAGGTGCCGCGCCAGCGACGCCAGGGTGCGTTCCTCGTAGCGCCAGGAGCCGGCGAAGAGCACCGCGACGCCTGCGCTGTCATGACATGGCTGGAGGGGAGAGTTCACAAGCCACTTACCCTCTGGATATGTCCAAATCACCATGGTATAGATGGCCCATAGAAATAGATGGTTTACCTATTAAAAATGGTGATTTTCCATGGCAAACTGTTAAATAACCAGATGGTAAGTGGTGATGATTTGACCAACAAAAAAGTGATGTTTTCACCACCAAACAGGAGGAGTTCTTGGCCACAAGAAGTTGGATTTAACCAACAAAATGCGGGAATTAAACAAAAAACAATTGAATTTAGCCAGCAGAAATTGGTGAATGATGGTTTTATGGTGATTTGTCATGGAACTTGGACTTAAAAATGAAAAATGATTCAAAGTGGAGTTGTCTCAAACATATAACTCAAAAACGAAGCATGACGGGGATAGAATGAGGATCTAATGAGATAGATAGATAGATAGATAGATAGATAGATAGATAGATAGATAGATATACATAACCAACAATACGAGAGGTGTTGTTTCCCCAGAAATGGGGCATCGAATCTCAATGTTGTTTGAATGAAGAACATCATCAACCATTAGGTTTGGGGGGTGCTCAACTGTCAGACAAACAAACCCGCAGAGAACTTGGGTATACGTCATTTAAAGGATGAATTTCAGCATCAAAAAGCAGGTTTAAGCATCAAAAGATATAATGGGGATCACACCCTACCAAGAAGTGGTGTTGTTGTGTTTGGTCGGCAGGCACGTGTTGTTGATTATTTGCATAAATTAAGTTTTTAACCTACCCACGCAAGGGGTGGGTGCCGAGTTTATGAAACAGGTGGGAAGATCCGGGAAATTCAACAAACATTATATATATAACAAAATCTTGGAGAAAAAAAACGCCAAAAACCAAGCTGGCAACTCCCCATCTGGCAAAAACAAATCTAGCCGGGGCGAAAATCCAACAGGCAGCTGGAGGATGGATCTTTTGAAAATAGAGGACTGTCCAGTGTAGGGTTGAATTCCAAGCAAAGGGTCTTTAAATCCAGCAAGCTGTTCGGTTGGTTGCACCACGGAGCATATCCGTCGTTGATGAACCCCAAAATTTGGTTTTTAAACCAATTTTTGTTGTTCCTTCGCCATTTTATGGTAGTTCAACCAGCAACCCCTAAGTGCTAGCAAAACCTGCTGATAAAACTGACCTAAACCTGCACTTTGGCAGCTCAAAACCATACTCAAAGTTGCTCTCAATGTTGCTGCTAAAAATCATTTGAAATCATCCCAAGCATTCAAAAATATACCACATTTGTTCGTTCCAAACCTTTCCCCCAAAGTTTTCCCAGGTTCGACCCACCTCCCCGCCCTTCACCGCTCGGCCGCAGCAGTTTCGGCTGCGGCTGGGGCAACGTGGCGAAGAGCACCGAGGGCCCAAAGATTTTGGCCCCGATGGGTTCCGGCTGCAGGAACCACATGGGCCACGGCGGCAGCTTGCCACTCCTTTCAAGTGATGTGATGCGCCCTGCCATCCATGCATCATCACAACTCACCTCTCCTATAGTTTCCTATCTTTGAAACTTCCGCCACAGCCTTGTGCGGTACTATTGGTAAGCAAACTGGCAATGGGATTTTCACCAATTGTTTCATTCAGAAATGCTGAAATTAGGCGTTTTGGGGCCCTATGTGGATGGATAGCGATCTATCGATCCATCTTTTCTTGTCTCATCTGGTCTTACCTTATCTATTTGCTCATATTATGATCCTGATTAGGTACAATATTAGGTAGCCATTACTTAACCATTGCTGGGAAATGGTTAGGGATACCTATTATATATCATCCATCATATATGATATGGGGTTAATAGATATATCATATCACATCATACGTTCCCAATATATAATGATACCCCATATCATCTATCATCATGCCCATCTACCATATATGATGTCATAAATGATCTATCCCTATACATATCTATATATCATAGCTGGATAATGTCATAGATGAATATATTATCTATCACATCCCCCAGTCATCACCATAAATAGGTGGTATGGTTACCACTCCCAGTCATGGGTGGTTTATGGCATTGTTTTACCCACATTATTCATTAATAACTATATCATATCCCATTAATATCCCATTCATATACCATTGGTATTCATCAGCCATTAGTATACCATTCATACCAGGAACATATGATACCCTATATGGAGGTTTCCATAAATGGTGGTACCCCAATAGCTGGATGGTTTACAATGGAAAATCCCAAACAAAAATGTATGATTTGGGGGTTACCCTCTGGTAAACATACAAAAAACTATTGAAAATCACCCTTTTTAATGGGAAAATCAACTATAAATGGTCATGTTCAATAGCTATTTTGACATAACCAGAGGGTAAACCTCCATTTTCCTATGGTTTTCCTATGGTTTTCCTATGGTTTTCCTATGGTTTTCCTATGGAAACCACCATATATCTATCCCCTTACGCCGAGCATCGCTGCCACCTCCTTTCGGAAGTTTCGATCTGAGGAGGCTGGGAAGGCGTGGCGCGGGTGCAGCGACACGTGGCTGGCGCCCTGACCTGAACGAAAAAGCCATGGGGATTTATAGTGGATTAATGGGATTTTATAGTGATTCAATGGGATGATAATGGGATATATCCTCTGGAAAACTATTTATCACTGGTTTATAAACCCCATGAAAACTAGTTCGTTATATCTACCATAAACCATAGTGACATTGGAGTTATGTGCACCAACTTAGCTAACTATGGGGCACCACCTTGTGGGGATTCCAAAGAAGTCCAAAAATATGGCGAAAGATGGTGATTTTTGACCATTTCACCAGCAATTTTTTTTAGATTTTGACCAGCCAAATTGTGATTTGACCTCCAAAAATATGGTGATTGGACCAAAATGGTGATTTGACCAGCGAAAAATAGTGCTTTGAACCAACCAAGACTCCAAGACTTGAATTTACCTCACACATTTTAGTCTCTAATGATTGTCTGGTGCCCAAAACGGAGGCACCTTATTTGTGTATGTATGCAAGGTCGCCCTGAATTTTTAGACTCCCTTTCCGGGAATCTTGATTTGAAAACTTAAAACGGGTCGCTTAGTCACTTGGACTGAAATCATTCCAGGTCAAAATGGAAAGCAATGTGTAATACGCGTATGCCTTTATATACGCACATAATCACGTATGTATCTCTATCTCTCTATCTCTCCGTCTCTCTAGATATCTCTATCTCTATCTGTACCTCTCTCTCTCTCCTTCATTCTACTTCTAAACTTACCCATCCCAGACCCAGCGAGAACTCCATCCCAGCGACAGGAGTAATCCAAATAGCTCTTCTGCAGTCGGACAATGCCTCGGGTACCCTGGGTCCAAACCTCCAGTGGTGGTTCAAGATCCCGAAAAAAATGCGGTATTTGAGAACCCAATGATCAACCCATTGACCAGAAATGGATTGGATAAAGACATACTGGTTGGTGGTTGAGCCACCAACCCCTCTGAAAAATATGACTTCGTCAGGTGGGATGATATGGATGATGACATTCCCAACTGAATGGAAAGTCATAATCCATTCATGTTCCAAACCACCAACCAGATGGAAGGGTTGCAACGTATCTTACCATCCAAAATTACCATTTTTGGCCCAGCAATTCATGGATGTTCGCGTTCGCAACGTGCGCCTTCGAGCGTTCCAGAGTGAATGAAGGTGGGCGCCAGCCACTGCGACAGCACCGCTTCACTACAGGCCGTGGGCAAACACGTCAGCATCGCATGGTCTCGGCCCCGAGGCGAATGGAAAATCCACAGTCAACCAGTCACCCATATGGCAGTATGTCAAAACCTTGTACC
The DNA here is from genome assembly GCA_947184155.2 of Cladocopium goreaui. Classification (NCBI taxonomy): domain Eukaryota; class Dinophyceae; order Suessiales; family Symbiodiniaceae; genus Cladocopium; species Cladocopium goreaui. The sequence continues at coordinate 406,722 of CAMXCT020005957.1, read as the reverse complement.
CCTGGTGAACATCAAAATAGCTGGTAAATGGATGTTCATCCCCCTAAAAATGGTATGTACAGGTATTGATCCATAGCCATATAAAGTGACTAAAAGAAAGAAACTCCACCAGAAATGTACCCGGCCTGGTAAACTGCCACATAATGAACTGGAAAGATCCACCATTTTCTAGCTGGGAAAATCCACGATTTCGACTGGGCCATGGCTTCAATAGCTTTTTGTATGTTTACTAGAGGGTAGATCAATTCTAAAAGAAGCAAGCATCAATTTCCCTAGAGGTTTGTTAGTACTGGATGGCTTTTTGGATCATTTTCTGGGGAAACCATTGGGAAAAAGTCTAGTTTTCTATGCTCGTTTGCCCCAGGAAAAAGAAAACGCAGGACCGTTCCCCAGCGCTGCTGACTTTAAGAAGCCCAAAGAAATACTTAGGGGTGCAGTTGAGGTTACTTTTTGATGCTCTTACATGATTACATGATTTTGTATTGTTTTAGGACTAATTTACTGGGATATTAATTGCTGGTTGGTGGTTTCAACCAACCCCTCTGAAAAATATGACTTCGTCAGTTGGGATGATGACATTCCCAATATATGGAAAGTCATAATCCATTCATGTTCCAGTCACCACCAACCAGTGTCGTATGTAGCAATCCCTTCCCTGCAAAAATATTTCACACCCCTTTTAACGAATATGATCTGCCCCATGTATAAAAATGATAAAAATCCCCTACTAAACCATGGTAAAATCCCCAGATTGGATATTTTTCTGGGTGTGAAAATGTGTAATAACCAGCTACCCATGGTGAATTCACCCTCATGTTGGGATATGGGGCCCTATTTCACTAGGCTTATGATTGGTTAGATATCCACTGTTGAATCCACTGTTGAATCACCGGAACTGCACTTCCAAGTACCAGTTCCACTTGGGTTGGAGTTGGTTTGTCTCACCCCTTCGCGATTACCATTTGGACACTTCTGGGTAAACTATAATAAACAATCATTCACATCATTCACCAACCTGAAAAGTCATGCCATTTTCACATAGTTACCCTCTGGTTATGTCAAAATAGCTATTGAAAATGGCCATTAAAATAGTTGATTTACCCACTAAATTTGGTGGTTTTCCATAATTTTGTCTATATTTACCAGAGGGTACCCCCTATCTTCACCAGAACTCTAGGGATGACCTACCCAGGCATGACTTTGTGAACCGGCTGCAGCATGACCCCCCGGAACTTCCGCGTTTTCTGGAACGAAAAAGCTGGAACAGTAAAGCATCATCAAAAATTATGGAAAATCACCATTTTTAATGGGAAAACTCACTACAAATGGCCATTTTCAATAGTTATGTTAGTTTACCCAGGGGTATATGTGTTTATCCGCTTGTCAATTTGATGGATTCCCCCGAAACCAATGATGAGCCGCGGACGAAAAGTCAGGGCTCGCAGCCCGCAGCCGCGGGAATCCAGTTGTTTTACCCAAGAAATACTATGGAAATACCATAAATATTACAGTTGTTGTGGGATTATCCAGTATTTCCATAGTATTTTCCCCCATAAATGCCATAAATACTATATGAAAAAATCGTCAGTTGTTTTCTAGTATTTCCATATATTTCCATAGTATTTCCATAGTAATTTCTAGTATTTCCGATGAATTATCCAGTATTTCCATAGTATTTCCAAAATCCCAACCATTTCGCCACAAAATGCCGCGCCACGTGAGTCGCCCAGTTTGGGCTCGCCCAGCAGGGTATGGTGCATCAGCAGTACCTCGACGTCTCGAATCGGTGACGGAAAGGGGCGATTTAAAGATGACCATCAAAGCTATGATATAATATGAAACCCATGGTGAAACCTATGATTTATGTAATATTCATCATTTACATATATTTGAATGTTTTATCTAGAAATACTATTTTTAAATACAATTTCTTTCAATATCTATGATAAAAACACTTCTTTGGAACCATTTTGAATGGTGTTATCATATTGGGAGGATGGGATTACACTGGTTTGATCCGGTAAGAATCTCGTAGATGATCATAGGTATTCTGCTAGACACATTGGTGGAAATAAGTTATATGGGAACCAGATGTAACAATGGATAATATGGAACCCAATGGAACAATAATTGTATACGTATGGGTCAAAAACCCATACGGATACAATAATGGTGTTCCAAAAACCAATTTGAAATGTTCCAATAATTATGTTATCAGATGTTTTTGGAACATTCTCAAACTGGTTTCCATGTTTTTTTTTCACGGATTCAACCCCGAAAAAGCCTTTTTGACAAATGGTGATTGGACAGAAACTGACACCCTGCACAAGGGGAACAAAACCCACCGTTTCATGGGGAGATGCGATGTAAATGGTCTTAAATGGATAGAATACATATTTATATATATATCTCTCTCTCTCTCTATCTATCTATCTATTTATTCATTCATTTGTTTATTTATATACATCTATCTATATAACCCACAAAACATATACAATATACAACTGGTGATTTGAATGATGATAGGTGCCCCAGAGTTATGGGTGGTGTAACATACGTAGAGCTAGCGTCTGAGTTGGGATGTCCATAATCCCACGGCAATTCAGCGCGTCCCAGCTTGGAAAGTCCCAAAACGGGTGATGTTTGGAACTCCTCCCCAAAAAAAACTGGTGGTTTTAACCTGAAAAATGATGGACTTCATCAGATTAAACATCATCATCCCAACCAGATCCCAACGATTGGGGAAAAGAATCCATATAATCCATTCCTGTTCCAGTCAGCACCAACCACTAAAAAATATAAACATGTCAAAAAAACACATGACAAAAATTCCACCCTATTTCACACATTTCACATGGAATCAAAACCCCATGGCTCCCCAACATCGATGAACGCCCTCCAGGCGGCCCAAAACAAGTGGGCGCCCATCGAGTTCCAGTAGCAAGCTTTCGCAAATTGCAGCACCCGAAAACCTGAAGAAATTCTGCCAATAAACCCGAAATCTTTATTCATGAATATCTATGTTTTTATATCACAATAATATCCCATTCATATACCATTGATATTCATTAACCATTAGTATATACCATTAGTAGTCATTAGTATATCAGGAACATATGATGCCCTATATGGAGGTTTCCATAAATGGGGGTACCCCAATAGCTGGATGGTTTACAATGGAAAATCCCAGCTAGACATGGATGATAAATGCTGTTTACCCGAAATGGTAAACTTACAAAAAACTATGGAAAATCACCATTTTGTAGCTGGGTAAATCCACTATTTCTATGGCAATTTTCAATAGCTATGTTAGTTTAGCAGAGGGTAAAAGTGACGTTTTGAGAAAATCATCTACACATCTGGGAGTTTCGCCATCGCGTTGATGACCGGAGGACAAATGAGCTGAAAAAGTCTACGGCCCAAAAGTTGATGCTGCCTATACCATAGGGATGGGTAAGCCTGATATTTCGGTGAAGGCCAAAGTAGCCAGTAACTTGATGTTCATCCACAAAAGAAAGTCTGCATATATATATATATATATATACTTATTTATACATATATATATATACATAGATATAGACACACACACATACATACATACATAACATAACATAACATAACATAACATAACATAACATAACATACATACATTACATACATTACATTACATTACATTACATTACATTGCATTGCATTGCATTACATTACATTACATTACATTACATTACATACATACTTACATACATACATACATGCATACATAGTGTATATATATAGATATGTGTGTGTGTATGTGTGTGTGTGTGGGCAATGAATGGCTTTGACCCGCGGGCAATGAATATATGCGGTGCCCAAAATCGCCCCGGCGTTTTTGATGTGTTTGTCCTATCCCCATCAGTCCCCATCGGTCCTCATCGGTCCCTGTCCCATAAGATATCCACTCTTGGTGAATACACTCCGGTCTAACACTTTGCGAACTGGAAAATCACCATTTCTTATAGGTAAATCATGGTAAATCATCGAACTAAAAAAAGGCCATCCATAGTTAGTTAGCTATACTAGTTCAATGACCTATCAGCGGAGGGTATTAAACCATATGGAACCAACCATGTCATATCAATCTCATTAAATATCGCATCAACATCCATTGACACCCATGAAATTCCCATTTCAGTCCTTATATATCGCAATGAAATCATCATGAAATCAGCATTAATGTGGGTAAAACGGTAAAACGATGTCATTTTTACCACCCATGACTGGGAATGGTAAACAGCCATAGCACCTATATATTTATGGCGATGACTTCCTGGGAGATGGTGCGTTTATGACATTGTTTTACCCAAATTCAATGCCATTAGAACAATGGCCATTTCAGGAACCTAAATTGGAGGTACCTACCATATATAAGGCCTATATTTTTTAGGCCAATGTAAGGGAATATCCCAGCAAAATATAGCCAAAAATATGGTACTAACGTCCATTTTTAGGATCCTGGAGATCTCCCATTGATTATTATAGACCAATGATTAACCATCATTAACCACTATTAACCATTATTAACCATTAGTAATCACCATTTTCCTATGGTTTTCCTCTGGTTTTCCCATTAAAACCACCATTTTCCGATGGTTTTCCTATGGTTTTCCCTATGGGAATTCAATGCGATTTGTTCAAAATTAGTAACCATTAACCAACCATTTTTCCCATTTTTCCCATGAAATCACCAAGAGACGTTCGTGCCCTGAGGTGATGCCACGTAGGGCGCCGGTGGCATCCAACGACGCGGCCTCGAAGATGGACCTCACCTCCGACCCGGTTTTTGGGGGGGAACATGGGAAAATGGAGATTTTCCATAGAAATAGTGGATTTACCTATTGAAAATGGTGATTTTCCATCGGAAACTCCGGCCGGGATGCTGAGTTCTGCTGAAACATCCACCCAGATCTCATCCCAGACACCATGCCATTGGCCAAGTCATTACCCTCATAGGAAAACCATAGGAAAACCCATGGTAAAACCACAGTCATATGGGGGATCCCAAATAAAATGGTTGGTTTATTTCATGGAAAATCCCATCTAGAAATGGATGATGGCTGGGGGTACCCTCTGGTTATGACTAAGCCATAGGAAAATGGAGGTTTATAGCTGGGAAAACCAGTAGGAAAACCATAGGAAAATGGAGGTTATACCCTCTGGTTATGGTGATTTTCCATAGTTACCCTCAAAATGGTGGTTACCCTCTGGTTATATCAAAATAGCTATTGAAAATGGACCATTTATAGTTGATTTACCTATTAAAGATGGTGATTTTCCATAGCTATGTTAGTTTACCAGAGGGTATGTCAAAATGGTGAATCCACTTGATCTATGGATAATAGCTAAAGGGTTCATATATGGATAATCTATGGTTAATGGTTAATAGTTACCCAACCTGGTTATGACTAACATAGCCATGGTATAGATGGCCCATAGAAATGGAGGATTTTCCCATTAAAACCTCCATGTATGGTTGGGATTTTCCATGGCGATGTTAGTCATAACCAGATGGCATATGGTTTAGTATGATTTAATATGGCAGAAATCATGGTTTAATCAATGGTTAATCAATGGTGCTTTGGTCTGGTGCAAAATAGGGATATCAATAGTGATATCGGTGAGATGTATTCTATATATATATACATATGTTCATATATGTGTGTGTGGCTGATGGGATCATAATGGATATACCCTCTGGTGATCAAGCATGGCAAGCTGGAAAATGTCCTATGAATGGAAGTTTCCGCAGCTGGGTTTGCATCAACTATACTATAAATCGTGTTTTTCCAGCAAGCCATGTTTGATTATCGGAGGGTATAGCAACCAAAGAATTTCGGATAGTTCAAAATCCCAGACTTTTTCTAGTTGCTGACATGGCTTTTCTATATGTTTCTCAATCATGTTTGAGGTCGCTGTGCATTTGATGGCTGGGTGATATCCTGGGGGTTTTGGGCTAGTTCCGAACAGCTAAAACTGGGAACTAAACCCCGGTGTATGGATTTTGGGTGGTAAAAATATCTCATTTTTAGGATGTACCCGGCCTGGTAAACATACAAAAAGCGATTGAAAATGGTGATTTATAGTGGATTTACCCATTAAAAATGGATATTTTCCATACATTGAGTAGTTATGTGGCAGTTTACCAGAGGGTAATGTTGGGAAACTTATCACAAAATACTGGGATTCCTTTTTTTCGGTGTCATCAAACATTTTTGGAAAACCGTCCTGTTGGAGTTCCATTCCCAGCTGACCTCCATTTCATTCGAGAGACCGAGACGCAGCTAGGTAGCCATGGTTGGATTACCGCTACCAATGAAATATCCAATTATGGTGAGTGAGGTTCCCACGATGTTCCTTATAAATTGGTTGGATTACGGTGAGTGATGTTCCATTATGTTCCTTACAACATGTTGGATTCCCACAATGTTCCTTATAAATTGTATACTTTCAGGAATTATATTCCTAGTGATTGGTACTCTATAGATTAAATTGTCACATTGTCACGCTATTGTATGATCCCCCATACAGTGGAAATATCCCTATGTACTATGTACACTATAAAACCCATGCACTGCCATATACTAGCGATTTTTGCTGGAATAAATAGGGACATATTACGGGCAATACGTATATACATGTAACCCCCCTATATGTCCTATTTATTCGCACTGGGGAATGCCCTGGTTTAATCCCACTATAATGGATTTTAGTGAAACTTTGAATAAACCATGCTTTAACAGTGACATAGTAGATAAGCCCTTAGAGTGCGTATTCATCTCTTTGATACACCATTCTGAAAAATGCTAACATACCAGAAATAAATTAGAAATGGTTTTCACTAACCAGAAATAAGAACATGGGATAGTTACCCTTGCTAAACATCACTCCAGGTCGCAGTGAGGTTTGTGTCACCCAGTATTGGGATCATAAACTTCATAGGCTTATAACCTCTGGTAATTTAACATTAGCTATGGAAAATCACCATTTTGTAGCTGGGTAAATCAACTATTTCTATGGCAATGTTCAATAGCTTTTTCTATGTTTACCATTTAGGGTAACTATTAACCATTAACCCACAGATTATCCATAGATTATCCATAGATTATCCATGGATTAACCATATATTAGCCATATATTAACCATATATTAACCAGGCCGGGTAACCCACCCAAAACCCACCCATCACGGGCACGGCCCATGTGTCGATCCGTCCGCCTGTCGAAAGCAGCGCGCCGCCCGATGCCCCAGCGGCACCTCGAAATGCTGCAACGTGGCGCCGCAGCTAGTGCCTCGTTCAACGAGTGGCCGTCGATCTGTGCCGAAACATCGTGGATTCGCGTGATTTTCAGCATCTTTAAGCCATAGAAAACCGGGATTCATCGTGGTTGACCCACTAAGAAACAGATTCAAAAATTGACTTATACATTCAACTTGGTGATTTTAAGGCATACAAGTTGGGATAGGCCATCCAAATGATGGTTTGTAACGATTAGAAGATGGATTTCAAGTCATGAAAGGGGGAAATGGGACATGTTGAGACATGATTTAAGCATCATGCACACTGTTAAACCTGGGTCGAGGTGCAGGTTCTTGGTTGTGCTCCAATCTTTCAGAAAGCATCCCTTGTGGAGCTCAATGGCAAATCCAGTGTCACCCATCCCCACTTTCCCTTCGTTTCCTTCGCCCTGGGGCCAGCATCATCAACATCATAATCCATTAATAACCACTACCCTCTGGTAATTTAACATAGCTATTGAAAATGGCCATTTATAGTGGATTTTCCCATTAAAAATGGTGATTTTCCATAGCTATGTTAAATTACCAGAGGGTAATGGCCATTGATAACCATTAATAAACCACCACCACCATCATCAACATCGTCATCGTCATGATCATCAGTTCGTGTTTCTGCAGCAGCACCTCTTCGAGTCGATGAAAATTCATGAAATTCCAATGTGTAAGCCGCTCAATTTCCACCACCTGCTTACGCTCCAGTGATCAAACGTGGCAACGGAAAAACGCTCGTTTTTGTTGGATGATGTTCCCCGTAAAACAGCCATTAAAAGCAGGATTTCCAAGTGTCACCTTTGATTACCAGAGCAAAAATCCCCAATGTGGGACCATTGAGGGAAAAAATGACCCCTATCCAATCCCATTATACCAGTTGGCTATAGTTGGCTAGTAAATATTCTTGTGGATTGAAATAGTGCAAGAATGTTAGGTACTAGTACAACTTTACCATGTTGTCTATTGAAATAGGTACTAGTGTATTGGGATAATTATCCCATTATCCCAATAAATTATGGGTAGTGCAATTCCCCCCATGCAATGCCCATGTTCGCATTGCAAGGGGCATTCGTTCAGCAGCAGCACCCTTGGTATCTCCTCTGACCGGTTCAACACCCGCGCCCCGAAGTCTGGCGCAAGCAGGTCGCAGAGCATGGCTCAGGGCATGCCATGGCGACCACAAGGTGCAGCGAAAGCTTGAAGATTGGATGGTTTTACCATGTTTTATACATGTTTTACGAGTTCAAACTATGATTTTATGGGATATTTTTGGGGCAATCTGTGTTTCAATTCCTACGGGCTCATGTTCTAGTGTCGGATGAATTCTGAAGATACACCCTTTTGTCCAGTTTCAGGACACCAATGAAATTGGTGTGTCACCCTGTTGGCAATAAGCACAAAGTCAGATCATCGAAAATTTGGATAAATATGTACACACACACATCTATATATATATATATATGTATGTATATATATCATTGTGTCATTATATATATATACACACACATGCTCTCTTATGTACAAATATATTGCCTCTAGTTATCGATTTATTTTCAGCTTATATGCGTATACCTGTGTGTGTGTTTTTTTTTTGAGGTGATCCCAAAGCCTAGTACTTAGCAACCTGATAAGCTTTCCTCTACTACTTCCCGCAGGTCATGACGCCGTAAGTGCACAAAGCATGACTGACTGGTGACCCATGGTCACCCTGGAGTAGACTATGGGATGTTCAAAGATATTCCCATTGAAAATAGTGAAATGTCCACAATAGTAGATAGACTATGTCAAGGTTATAGTCATCCTGGAGTAGATAGACTATTAAGCCAGACATAACCTGACTATAGCAGGATGACTATAATCTTGACATAACTTGAACGTTGAAGTCAGCAGGTCTGTGACCCACAGAAGGCCCTCGCAAGGTCACAGGTGCGTTTTGGAAGATTGAAAATGCCTGGTTAAGAAAGGGATTCCCATCACAATCATAATATATCACAATATATCATTGCGTTATATAATTTGCCCCCATATCATAATATAGTATTGTGTTATATCATCCCCCGTGTATAAAGGCTAGTATAATCCCCGAACGAATCATCAATCAACATCAATCAACAGGGTTTTTGAACCCCGAACGAATCGTCACTCAACAGGGCTTTTGAACACTGTTGAGGTTGAAAGCTGGATTGATTTTTGTTGATGGACTTCAATGCAGACAGGATCCTTGCACCCCAAATTTGATGGTCATGTTTGAAAATTCCACTGTCAACCACGTTATCCAGTGGCTCACCAGACAGGTTGAGCAAAGCAGCAGCTGTTCATAGCAGGCAGCTGGGGGCATGCCAACATCCTGTGCTAGTCAAAAAGGGCTTTGGTTTGGTTCTTCAACAATAATGGCTAGTTCTGGATATTAAAAACAGAAACATCGGATCATTGATGGAGATGCTCTCAGACCACCGTCCTCGAGGAAAAATCTCCCCCCTGGGGCTGCTGCCCATCAGTCGGGAATCGGCAGACCTGACTTCGAAAGGAATCGGCTACAGGATCCTTCCACTTCCTGTCAAAAACCATGTCGCAGAACTGAAAATACCACTTCGACATGAAAAAAAACATAATATAAGCTGCACAGAATCTGCCCCCAATTCATTGCTAAAGCCAATTTTTTAAACTCCAGCTAGCAAGCTAGCTTTCGTGACAAATCAAGAAAACAAATACAGTAAATGAATGATGAATCAGATAAATGCAGAAAAAAATCAAACAAAAACATAAAGTGCGAACAACATCAAGTAAACGCAAATTCTGCATGCGTCAAAACTAAAAATATAACATACCTGGAACACCATATGGGTTTGGGATGGCCTGGGCATTTTTCATGTTGCTTTCCGAGGCGGCTCTGTTGGAGCTGGTCGGAGGCACCTCCAAAACCCCCCGTGGACACGTTGCCATGATGCCCATATGTAAATCATATTATATACATATATATTACTTAATATTACTTAATTATTGTGTTTATTTATTTATCATATTTATCATACTTATCATATTTATCATATTTATCTACTTCATTCGATTTCTAATGATTTCTGTAACATGACATAACATGACTGTATCTACTATGAACATCCTTCCGCTGAGTTTCCCGGGCTATCCAAGCCACTTAGCGCTTGGGCTAGGGAAGGGCGTCGCGTCATCTCGCCTTGGACGTGATTTGCGTGAGAATTGATGGAAAATTGATGGAAAATCAGGGATGATTCAAATGATTCGAACATGAAAATCTGAAGATTTTGGGGATTTAAGCAAAGATGGAGATTTTACTCATTTAAGCATCAAGTCAGCATCAAGCCGTGGATTAAAATAGGGGTTCAACGCTGGGTATGAAGTACTTCGCACTTCCCCATCAAAAGCGAACGAATCATCGAACGAATCGACCTTTTGAACTCACCCTTGACCCAGTTTTACCTAGATCTTTGGATCCCAAGAAGCCCTTATCACCCCCCACTTGGTGGTGTGCTGATCGCTAAAAACCTCACTTTTCGTGGGGTACTGTGATGGTTTTGACCCATCCAGGCACCCCAATAAAAACATATTAAGGTGAGATTTCATTACATCCCTCATTATCGCCAATTGCTTCTATTTTTTTCATTTTTTTTCCATCTATCCCAGCAACAGATCGCTCCGGTTCCGCCGGAGGATTCAAGTAGTCCCTGGCAGCAACGTCGGACGTCGGAGAGATGAAGTCGAAACAAAACTGAAGAGACCACCCAATTTGATGTCCTTTTGGTAAAAATAGGGGGGCCGGTGACTGGTTCATCCCATCTATCATCATAGAAACCTGTTGTTAAAGGGGCTTCTGAAGAAACCCCTCTATTAATCAACCAATCAATGGGAAAAGGACATCTATGAGACCACCTGGCAATAGAATACGACCTTCGATTTGAGAACGAACCTCACCTGAAAATGTGATATAAAAGTCTGGCATTTCTTAGTTGCCATGTCTGTTCAGCGGCAGCTGTATGTTTAGATTTGCATGGTCGGGGTGAATTTACCTGTTTGCTGCTGATATGTGAATTAGATGTTGCTTGATACCCGCTACGAATGTGTCACTCTTTTCGATGGACCATTGCAATAGGCAATGCTACACTACAACTCTTTTCTAAACATATTGCTGTTTCAAATGAATACTGCATAGACTAGGAAAACTTTCTTATTACTCTGCAAAAAGTGACGTTACGCTACTACACTTGTTTAAGAATACAACACTACTTCAAATGAGTCCTGCATCCATTCAAGGACTCTAATTGAAGACAATGTTTGTTCATAGTACTACTGCATCCATTGAAGCATGCTATAGCAAAGAAATAGTTAAATAGTAGATCCTTTAAAATGGATGCCCCAGAATTCTTATGCAATATGTCCGATACACTTTCAACAGAGTACTGCATCCATTCAAGAACTTTCTTTACAGGTTCTTGACTCTTTCAAAGTACTGTTCTCAAAGGAATACCCCACCATTTCGCATGTCAGTGTCAGCTCTTCAGTTTAAGTCGGGTCTTTAGTCGGCACACGGCCTGGCGGATGGGCCTTGCAAAGAAAAAACATTTCTGCACAGAGCTGTTGTTGCTTTCCTTTGTTGGGTCCCAACAGCTGGTGAAAGTCTTAACCTCTTTTTTGTTGCTTCTGAAAATCATTGTTTTCTCTGAAACCCCACAGGCTCCGATTTACAGAGAGTCTGTGAGAATAGTCTCTCTGAAAGTATTGGGTGTTAATTTTCTCAAATGATGTATATAATTTGCTATATGGCACCCCCTTTTAACCCAACCATGTAGACAATAATGTAAAAAAGCTAGGTTTTGAGGGGGGGTGCCATATCTTCAGCCAGGATTCTTCCATAATTCCAGGTTTTCAAGTTTGGGGCACGTTTCGGGTATGTAATGAGTATCTAATGAGTTCTATCAAACAATGCCATAAACCACTCATTTAGGAATGGGTTGTACCATCTATAAAAATGGTGATGACTGGGGGATGGTGCAGATGGCATTGGTTTACCCATCGCATTTTCACATTTGCATCGTCCCAGATGTCCCAGTGGACAACTCCCCAGGTGCTGCCCGACCGCTCCTGGCCAGTTCTTCTAGGCTTACCTCCGCGCCACCGTCCTGACGAATCCCCTCCCAATCACCAGAAATGGGTGGGAAATGTTCCTCCATTGGAGGTGAGTTTTTCGAGCTTCCCCCATTATTTTTATGTCTGAAAATGGTTCTGTGAGGGAGAACAATGGGATGAGAATAATTGTCAAACTCAGGTTATTTTGATGCGTTCATAGGAGTGGAATGATTGAACGACTCGCAAGTTCTTTGTTTGTCAAAATGTTTTTTCAAGTGTAATCTTTGAGTCTGAGTGATGGACTAATGATTGAAAGGGACTAATACCAGGTTACTAAGTTATTCATACGTCTTGTCTCGAGTGAATATCATCACTATCACGATTGAGAGGGTCAGAATGTTGGAGAGAAGGTGGGCCCCGTTTTTTACATGAAGCAGCCAACCAATCAATAATATAACTTGAGAAGGGGGAACACGAAAGGCAGTTGTGTCGCAGGTGACGCAGGTGAGTGATGAGAATAAGATGGCAGGGTGGGTGGTCGATGCTCTATGCTGCTGATGATGATGATGATGACGACGATGTTGATGATGATGATAATGCAGGGCCACTTGACTCAATCGATGCTAACCCTGGCGCACTAAATCCCTGCTGGTGCAAAATCAATCAAAATCATCAGTGGCTCCGACCTTTTCCTTCTCACATGTGTGCTAAACGTCAGAATGCCATAACAAGGCAATCAAAAATCCACTAATTGTTCCACTTGTTGTAGATGATCCACATGTTGAAAATGAATATTATCCGTTGGTGTCTTAGATTATCAGAGGGATCCAGAAAAATATAGTCGTGGTTCAAAAAGCTGCTGCCTAGTTACCATCCAAGTTAGACTCTCATGGGTGGGAGTTATTCCGAACATGGTATCATGGGCCATATGATCATCAGATAAACATCAGAAACGTTAATAAATCATAAACAACCGAGCGCTTGGGTAAACGTATGACGACGATGAAGACAATGTTGATGATGATGATGATGATGATGATGATGATGGCGATGATGATGATGATGATGATGATGATGATGATTGTGATGGTGATGATGACGATGATGACGATGATGACGATGATGACGATGACGATGACGATGACGATGATGACGATGATGACGATGACGATGACGATGACGATGACGATGACGATGATGATGATGATGATGATGATGATGATGATGTTGAGCCATTCAGAAAATCATCCGCGGTCCAAATGGAAGGAAGGTACCATATGATCTGGGGAGGGGAGGGGGGGGAGAGGGGAGGGGGGGAGGGCTTTCTCCTGGTCGTTCAGGGATAAGGGGTCCAGCCCACCCCTTTGCTTCGCAAAGTAAAACTCAAGGTAGCCCGTTGGGAGGCTACCTTTCGTGATATATATGTATAGTATTATATATATATATAGTATATATACATGCATATACTCTAGACTAGAAAAGGACCTCATTGGAATACCGGAATCCTCTTCTCTGGTTCTCGCTGTCTCGCGATGTCAACCACAGATGGCCCAAGATGATCGTCGGTTATATCAGTTATGACTAACCGGGTTACCCGACAAAACATATATTTACATATCATATATAGTAATGATGGTAATGAATCAATTATATCAGTCACCATTATATATTAGTAATGAATCAATTATAACATTAGTAACTGGATAATTTTAGCCTCTGGTTATGACTAACATAGCCATGGTTAAGCCATAGCCCATAGAAATAGATGATTTTCCCAGCGAACTAAACCTCCATTTATTTTGGGGATTTTCCAGTTCGCTATGTTAAATAACCAGATGGTAAAAAGCCCAAATGAAATATGAACCAAATAGGGGGAGATTATTAAAAACCAAATGGGAAGATTATTTCTGTGATTTCCATGAGTATTCAAAAAATCCCTTCCCCCTACTATCAAACACCCCCAGCCACGAAACCATGGTTTAGTAGGGAATTTCATGGAATTTCCAACGAATTGGAACCATTACCCTCTGGTAAACTAACATAGCTATGGAAAATCACAATTTTTAATGGGAAAATCCACTATTTCTATGGCCATTTTCCAGTTCGCAAACTGTTGACATAACCAGGTTGGGTAGTTGGGGGCGTGGCTAATCCCCGCCCAAATGGTGCCCACAGCGGCCTGGTTGATGGCAGCCCAAAGCCGTGTGGCGTTGCCCACGTAGCCTGCTTTCTTGCAGCCCATGCTGAACCTGGCTGAGTGAAACTCAGCGCTGGAAAACCCGAAAACCCCCCCTGTTTTAATGAAGGTTGCAATGGGAAATTCACGGAAACTCATATATATATATACATATATATATATACATATTAATGGAAGTTATTGGGAAAATCATCTATCAATGGTGGTTGTGGGACAATCCCCTGTAAATACGGCTTTTTAATATGGGGACATCACCTACACATGTGGATTATATGAAATAAAACTTGGATTTTCTACTATTCCCGAAATTGGTTTTACAAGAAGACCATGGAAGACCTAAAGGATATCCTGTGTTTGGGATTATTCTTGGATAGGACTATGATGATTCTTTTCCTCGGCTGCTAAATACCCACAATTTAGGTGTGGAGGAGATAAAAAGGGAGGGATCCAATGCTAAACCAGGGGGGTGGAGGGGGAATTTCATATTTAGAGGAGTGGATTGCTCCCATCAAAGATTCATATTGACATATTGCAATAATGAACATGAAAGAAATGCAGGGAAAATAAAGTAAAATTGATGGAAAAACATGGGTATAAGCAAAAATGAAAGCACGGTTTTGCAGGCATTGTAACTTTAGATTGCCAGGGAGTACCGGGACAAGGGAGCAACAGAGCTAACCATAGAAATGGTATAAAATATGAAAAAAAATATATACCATCTAGATAGATACTCATTGATCATGGTAGATATAGAGGGCTACTGAACACAAAGGGCAATTTCCAATGGTACCCTCTGGTAAACTAACATAGCTATTGAAAATGGCCATTTATAGTGGATTTTCCCATTAAAAATTGTGATTTTCCATAGTTATGTTAGTTTACCAGAGGGTAAATTTATCATTCAAATAAGCCCATGGAAATTTGGCTAGTCCTTCTGCGGTAATCCAACATGGTGAAAATCCATCGTGTTTTTACACCTGATTAATGTGCCTACGTTTAAACTGAAGAAAATTATCCAAACTATCCAAACCACTCCATGTTTCTTGACCAATTGATGATGATAATGCCGAATATTCCAAAAACATGTCTGTTGCTTGCGCATCATCCCATGGATGGAAACTCAATACATGAAACAACCAGTTGTTTCACACATTGGTTATTGATTTTCTCCAGCACATTTTTGCGGAGCAGCGTGTCAACCCAAACAGTTTGCTCCTGGTGAAGACTTTGCTGGTTAAATCACTGCTTCAGCGGGATTTGACCAAAGTCCAGACCTTTTTCTGCTGGATTGCCCATTTAAAAAGGTGGACTTATAAAGGTTAACATATCTCGATTTATAAAGGTTAACAGCATGTTCAAGCCCATTCGATATCAAAATCGAATGATCCAATTACAAAGGTTCAAAGCATATATATATACTGTATATATTTATTTAAAGCCCTATCTGTTCGATAAATCTACTCAAAGCCAGCTTACCACGATAAAACCCATGAAAAGCTCAAAGAAAAATCCATCTTTCGCCAGCATCACCTCAACTTCTCATCCAGCCATGGGAACCCCATGGGAATTCCCTCGGTGTTTCCCCGTGGTTTCACCGGTGGTTTCCACGTGGAAACCACGACGACGGGGCACTGGGTGAAGTTCACCGCTCCGAGGCCGTCCAGATCGAAGGCCTCGTCCCAGGCCTCGTCGATGCTGCCGAACCTCGGAGTTGGGGAGTTCTCCCAGGTTTTTCGCAGTTGTTTGGATGGTTAACATGCCAGAATTCAAAAAAATGATGATGATGATGATGATGATGATGATGATTTTAAGAATATTTTTAATAATATTAGTCATAAGTGTTTAATAATGATAGTAATAATAAGAAGAAGAAGAACAATAATAGCAATAATAGTACTAAAAGTAATAATAATAATACATAATTGTTCATGTACCATGCTTCTTACCCAATGATGATTGATAGCGGTTCCTTGATTATAACGAAAATTAGTACCATTGTTATTGATGTATGGCCATAATAGTTAATAATGGTTCCATAATACGAATTAATGTTAATAATGGTGCCATAATACTAATTAATGTTTGTAATTATAACTATTACTAATGAATGGTTAATAGTCATTATTTATAACCATTGGACAACGGTAACAATCATTTTAAAAAAAATAATTTCACCATTATTGGATCATCATGATTCCAATGATGAATGATGACTATGATGATCCTATGTTATCATGACGACTAACCATTGGTTTAATAACGCATGGTGAATGATATGATTAGTACCTGAAATTCATCTACAGTAACTATTCTATGATCTAATCATCATGAAAATAACGCGTTATTTTCGAACATGTTGAAAGCAGCAATAAAGTAATCATATGTAATCATCAACATCCACATCGTTCTCCTCCTCTCCCTGATCCTCATCCTCATCATCATCATCATCATCATCGGCAGCATCATCATCATCATCATCATCATCATAACCTGAAATAAGCATATTTTGCTCACGCATTTGTGCATGGGACGTTTACCCTACAATGAGATGTGCGTCACTATCACTTACTGATTGGGATGGCCATCCAACTGCATCTGAAAATCATCCTAACGCATGGAATACCCCTTTTTGGGTCACATGTTGAACTAATAATTCACTTTCTGGTTTCCACTTAAGTTCTTTGGACCTTTCGGAACACATGACCTTTGCGTTCTTCCGTTGTTCCTTACAAAACTCCCGATGTTTCGGGCCAGTCCAAGCATGCAGTCCTAGTGCTAATAGGTAGTACTAAAAAAAAGTTCCCCATTTAATTAGATCCCATTCAATATAGTACTAATAGAGTTCCCCATTACCAGTTCATTAGCTCATATATCGCATGAAAATCCTTAGAGAAATTCGCAGTATCCAATCTTTGGATAAATTTTAGTTCACCCCAAGACAGCTAACCAGTCACAAATCTGTCCCCCAATCAATATATATATATATAATGTCAACCCTGGATTAATAAACCCCTAGGCTGTTTAATTGGGGGGATACCATTTAATTGGGGTTGACATTATATAAATAATATATATATATATATCAAAATACAGTAGGTTTCAATCCATCAACTTAACCCTCCGGTAACCCGTCATAATTAATCATATGACTGGCAAAACCCGCCCAGTTGCAGATGATTTCCCCAGCAGAGCCCATTTCTATGGTATCGATTGCCATGATTGGCTCACCCGGTGGGCAGCCTATGGCGATTGCTGGCAGGCCAGGGGCTTGGAGATCAAAAACCTCTGAAACTCTGCCACGAAGATCCTCAAGATTTCCTGAAAGCGTTGGGGAATTCGTGACCGGAACTCGCCCAAAAATGGGCCGACGGAGATCTAACTCTGCCAGAAATACGACCGAAATCGCTGGGTTATGAAGTCTCAGGGCCAAAAAAAACCGTGTGGATTCCATCTGCAGATGGGTAGAAAGCCATCAAAAACGGCTTCAAAAGATGACAAGTTTGGATTCAGGTCTTTCGGAACTTGGTCCAGGTTTTTCTTGCTGAGAATTTCCTACTTTTGCAGAGTCAGGGGTCCAACTTCTGAGGATATACTGGGGCACTACCTAAGTCGATCACGCCACTATACGAGAAATGTAATGCGTGCAACAACTACGCAACAGGTGTCTTTTTAAACGATCCGTGTATCAAACCGCAGATGGAAGTTTGAAGAAACGACAACCACATCTTTTTGCCATTCTTTCTACATTTTTTCCAGATACATCGGATACCGGTATGTTTGGTGGCGTTTTTTTTTTCCATAAAAGCCATCAACCCATCAGGCCGTCCACCTGCAACCAAGCCGCAGGCGTCCAGGAGGCATCCAGGAAGGAGAACTCCAAGGCGTCCGCGTTGACTTCGTACCTTTCCGATGCATCGGAGCCTGCTGCCACTACAATCATTGGGTTGGTTTAAGGGAAAATCGAAACCGGAAACCATGGTTTTTACCATCAAATATAGGGTTTTCCTGTAAATTTTCCCATCATCCAATTCTTTGATACAAAAACCTGGGCTCTTCTTGATCCTGTTCCGACCAATTGTATAAACTTGGAAAGCTATCCTGTTCTATCATTCTCCTGTTCTACAACTTGTTTTTTGAATGTAAAGCCAGGGGTGTGAATAGGTACTAAGCCCATTCAAAAAAACATCCTTCAACTGGGATTGGGGCCTATCACTGCAGGGTCCTACGTCGAACCTCGAATGTGCATCCCAGGCATTGCAAGTGATTTATGACTCTTTTTTTCGCTGGGACATCCCAAAAAAATGGACATTCTCTGGGGTGTAATGTGTTAATATGGTACTATATATCCATTCATAACTGGACCTGCACTTCGTCGGCTAGAAGTCAGGTCAGAACAACGCCAAGATGTCTCGGAGGTTCCCCTGATTCAAACCACCATGCTCCATCATTAAACCATCATTTTTCATCTGAGAAACGCGGTGGTCTTCCATCTGAAGAGTGAATAGCTGGTTGGTTAATGGTTAAGAGTGGTTAATGATGGTTAATGGTTGGTTAAAAAATTGGCTGGTTGGTGGTTGAGCCACCTACCCCTCTGAAAAATGATGGACTGAAAGTCAGTTGGGATGATTTTCCATTCCCAATATGATGGGAAAGTCATAAAATTCCATGGTTCCAGTCACCACCAACCAGATATCTCATTAACCATTCTTAACCATTCTTAACCATTCTTAACCATTCTTAACCATTCTTAACCATTCTTAACCATTCTTAACCATTCTTAACCATTCTTAACCATTATTAACGACTATTAACCATTATTAACCATTATTAACCATTATTAACCATTATTAACCATTATTAACCATTATTAACCATTATTAACCATTATTAACCATTATTAACCATTATTAACCATTCTTAACCATTCTTAACCATTCTTAACCATTCTTAACCATTCTTAACCATTCTTAACCATTATTAACCATTATTAACCATTATTAACCATTATTAACCATTATTAACCATTATTAACCATTATTAACCATTATTAACCATTATTAACCATTATTAACCATTCTTAACCACTATTATCCCATCATCATCATCCATCGTTTTCCATTTCAAACGTCTTTCCCAGCGCACATGATGCCAGTGAGATGGACCTGGTCATGGCTCCAAACCCCATCCTTCCACATCAGATCGCCGCCGATGCCCGAGCCTCCCAAGGGGGCTGGGTGTCATGGCCGGTCTATGGAGACGTTGATGCTGGAGACCGTTGGTTACGACCCGGTGACCCTCTGGTAAACTAACATAACTATGGTGGAAAATCACCACTTTTAATGGGAAAACTCACTATAAATGGCCATTTTCAATAGCTATGTTAAATTACCAGAGGGTAATTTGAACGTTTTTTAGAGGTGGACGTTGATTTTTGCACGTTTCATGGAAGTATTGCACGGTTCATAGAAGTCATGCACGGTTCATAGAAGTATGCACGTTTCACACGCCCGCCATGACGTTCTTGTGGGGAACTCTATCTATAGTTATATGTTCTTTCTTGTTGGAATTGCAATGAAATGTTGGAACCAGAGACTCTGGGACTATGTGTATGCCTTTCAATGGAGAAAGAACAACAAAGGTTGTCTCTGGAAGGCTGTGGGGCAGCTGGCACGTCGGAGACAAAAGTGGCGCCGTCTTTTGCAGATCAAATGCTCAGTTGACCAATGAGCAAACCGTCAGGGTCATTATCAACGTCTTGACCTTGTTTATGTTGTTTATTGGGATTAATCCTTGGGATATATATCGGGATAATCATGGGATAATCCTAAGATTAGTAGGGATACTAGGTATTAATAGGGACAAATATATATATATACAGTTTACTAGGATCATCATGGGAAAGTATGTATGGGAAGAATATCTACCCATGTGATACAAAAAACGGTTTAACCGTGTATCCTAAGGCTACTATAATACTATATGTGTTGATTGGAAACATAACGATGATCCTTTGAGGTTTGGGCTCTTGGGGGCAATTTTGCCACGACATACCTACTGGTTGGTGGTTGAGCCACCAACCCCTCTGAAAAATATGAAAGTCAGTTGGGGTTACTATTCCCAACTGAATGGAAAAGTAATCCAAATGTTCCAAACCACCAACCAGCCTAAAATTTACGACTGGAATTTGAAAATATAAGGAATGCAACATGGCACGAGTTGAGGCAGACTTTCACTGTGCCCAGTTGGTGCTGGTTCCAGGCAAGTGTTCAAGGCAAACACCTTTGAAATTAAGCATTGGTACATAGTGGTTTCTACTTACCCTTTGATAATTTAACGTAGCTATTGAAAATGATCATGTATGATTGATTTACCAATTCTAAATTGTGATTTTCCAGTTCGCAAACTGTAAGTTTACCAGAGGGTAGGCATCCAAGTCTGATGATGAACTCCTGCTTGCAGCCGTCCTGTAACTCAGGCTATCCCACATCAAACTGAGGCGATCCCGTCGCATGGTTATCTTTGGTACCCAGCGACAACTCGCCAAACTGCAGGAAAGGGAACTTTCCCTCAAACTGGCCGACCGTTTCTCCACTGAAAAATGGCTGTACCGTCAAACCGGAGACCCCAAGATCCGGTGGTTTATAGAAACTGCCATCTTTAGGTTCCCAGGGCTACCCTTTTAGAACGCCAAAAATGATAGTTCTGGACTCATTCGATTTACGCCGTTGCAGCATGGCTGCAAATTAGTGGTGGATATCCCAACCAAGGTTAAGGGCACCCTCAAGTCCTATGGTTCATGATAATTCCTCATGGCACACGTTTTTTTGCTTGATTTTGCAGATAGATTAAGGTGTGTATACCTCGTTTACGGACCAAACCAAGTGTTCCCAGAATGGGGGGCCCAAAATTCAAATACTGTTTCCTGATGAATGATAACTTGGGCCCCATGACGTAGGGCACCCTCTTGACTCATTAATCCCAATGATCATTCACTGTGAATCATTGACTGATACTTGTACTTTACCCAGTTCTCACCGCAGTTACTGTAGCCAAAAAAACTGAAACCACGATTTTAGGAAACACGTACGGTATGTGATCCCATGTCTTGTGGTTAAAACCCATGTGGTCATATGGGTGTGTCTGAAAATCGGCTATACACCTATAACCAAGTTCAATTGCCATATGTCATGCTAAAATCCAGCAAAAAAACATGATCAAGCATAATCACAAAGCAACATGTCATGGTTTCATGTTTTTTCATTGCAAAATTCTGACAAGCAATATTTCATGGTTTCATGTTTTTTCATTGCAAAATTCTGACCCGTTATGATCAATATATATATATATGGGATATTATGGATGAATAATGGGATTATTAGATATGGGATTATTCTATATGGGATTATTCTATGGGACTATTATATATATATATGGGATTCTAACCCATTATATATATATACAATCCCACAGAATCCCATAGAATCCCGCCGACCACCCCACCTTTCTGCGGTCGCAGCTGCACTAAATGGAATCCACCAGGGCCCGAGCCGCTGGTGACCTCGACGGAGCCGCTGGTCGTTTGCTGTTAAACATACGGCATTTTTTAATGGAATATATATATGATATATACATATATATATATATAATGAATATATATATATATATAAATATGAATATAAATATGATATGATCTGATATGATATGATATGATCTGATATGATATGATATGATATGAAAGATAATGTAGTTATATGTTTACATGTTTATACTGGATATATATATATATATGTGACATATTGTTTCACAGGATTTAATATGTTTAACATGATATTGAGCAAATAATGCGAATATAACATATATATATAACATTATGTAACTATAATTACATACATACATACATAACATAACATAACATAACATAACATAACATAACATACATTACATATATATATATATGCATGTCAATGCATATTGATGTATATATTATATGTCATCTGGAAAATGTATGAAAAGGTCGATTGAAATATGTGGGTGGTTCTTAAACAAAGACAACGGTTTATTGCAAAAATGCTTGGGTTTTATCGACCGCTAGAAGTGCTTTTGGGATATTTTTGGGGGCACAAACGGAAACAACCGGCCAGCCAAGCTCCACGTCCATCCATCAAACATGTGGAATTTACCAATTTTGCTATGAGGAAATGGTTGATTTTTGGTTGGGATCTCAGACCTGCGGATTTACCCGAAATGGTAAACTTTAACACAAAACTATGGAAAGATCCACCATTTAGTTATAGTATGTTATAGTGAATGTTCCCAGCTACAAAATGGTGGATCTTTCCATCGTTTTTTGTTCACGTTTACCAGGTAACGGGGTAACAAACCACCAGAAATTGAGGATTACACCTGTGGTTTTTTCGGAGAAAAACCCGAGGATTGGACCAGTGGGGATGACCACCTATGATGACCTGTCGACAATATGACAATGCGCACCATGAAAAAGATCCAATAAAGATAACTTACTAACTTAAGGGTATAAGTAATATGGCATATAAGTGGATCTAACCACTATGCAAATATGGCATATGTTTGAAACACGAGCAGAAAAAAACAGATGTTTTCAGGTTTCGGGCGAGTTTTTGGTTTGGGGCGAGTTCCAAGATTTTTGAGGTCCATGATTTGGGGAAAGATTGAAGCCTCCAGTAGGATGATCTTCATCCTGAGCAGTTGGGGAATCATCCCATTTTCACTGGGCTCCTGGTTCTTTTTTGACCCAAACCAATCCCCAGAGCCTCCATTCTTTGGTGATAAATCCTCACGATTTCTGGATAAGTCATGAGTAAAATCTCATATTTTTTGCCAGGTAAATCATGAACAGATCTATATATCTCCATGTTTGCAAAAACTCACAAACTCAGAATTTATGCTAGTAGCCTCCATGTTTTTTGAATTGTTAGTAGAATTCTTGCAGCAAAACCTCCAATAAATTCTGGTGAAAAACTCACCGTGGATGTGGATGTTTTCAAAGCGCCATGTTTTGCCAGACAAGAAATCCATAGGAAAAATCCACCCATTTGTCCCAGCGAAACCCAAGAAATCCATAGAAATCCACGCAGTCTACTCGAGTTTTACCATGTGTTCAACCATGTTTTACCTGAATACCACCAGTTTTTGCTCTTTTTTTCTACGTGTCTCAACATATTTTTGGAGCAAAAATTCCCCAGCATTTCACCACCATTGCTGTGATGATGTTTCCCCATTTTTGTTCACAGGTTTTCCCTACGAAAATCCATTTTTTCACCATTTTTTCACCATTTTTTCACCATTTTTCCAGGAAATCCCCCAAAAAATGCTGAAAAATACCAGCGAAAATCTCCGGTCGTTCTTTCGCCGCGGCGCAAAGTGCATGACCTCCTTGGGCCGGCAGCTCTCCGGGAGGATGGCCACCGGCCGCTTGGAGTCCGAGCCCTGGCTCGGTGCGGGCTCGGTGATGGCCGGGTGGAGGTAGTTATTTCATCTGGTTAATGATGGTTAATGATGGTTAATAGTGGTTAATAGTGTTTTTTATATGACACTTCTTTTCAGTGGTGATTTTATCTGGTTAATAGTGGTTAATGATGGTTGATAGTGGTTAATAGTGTTTTTTATATGACACTTCTTTTCAGTGGTGATCTTATCTGGTTAATAGTGGTTAATGATGGTTGATAGTGGTTAATAGTGTTTTTTATATGACACTTCTTTTCAGTGGTGATTTTATCTGGTTAATAGTGGTTAATGATGGTTGATAGTGGTTAATAGTGTTTTTTATATGACACTTCTTTTCAGTGGTGATTTTATCTGGTTAATAGTGGTTAATGATGCTTGATAGTGGTTAATAGTGTTTTTTATATGACACTTCTTTTCAGTGGTGATTTTATCTGGTTAATAGTGGTTAATGATGGTTAATAGTGGTTAATAGTGTTTTTTATATGACACTTCTTTTCAGTGGTGATTTTATCTGGTTAATAGTGGTTAATGATGGTTAATATGGTTGATAGTGTTTTTATATGACACTTCTTTTCAGTGGTGATTTTATCTGGTTAATAGTGGTTAATGATGGTTAATATGGTTAATAGTGTTTTTTATATGACACGTCTTTTCAGTGGTGATTTTATCTGGTTAATAGTGGTTAATGATGGTTAATATGGTTAATATGGTTAATAGTGGTTAATGATGGTTAATGATGGTTAATAGTGGTTAATAGTGTTTTTTATATGACACTTCTTTTCAGTGGTGATTTTATCTGGTTAATAGTGGTTAATGATGGTTAATAGTGGTTAATAGTGTTTTTTATATGACACTTCTTTTCAGTGGTGATTTTATCTGGTTAATGATGGTTAATAGTGGTTAATATGGTTAATATGGTTAATATGGTTAATAGTGGTTAATGATGGTTAATAGTGGTTAATAGTGTTTTTTATATGACACTTCTTTTCAGTGGTGATTTTATCTGGTTAATGATGGTTAATAGTGGTTAATAGTGGTTAATATGGTTAATATGGTTAATATGGTTAATAGTGGTTAATGATGGTTAATAGTGGTTAATAGTGTTTTTTATATGACACTTCTTTTCAGTGGTGATTTTATCTGGTTAATGATGGTTAATAGTGGTTAATATGGTTAATATGGTTAATAGTGGTTAATGATGGTTAATAGTGGTTAATAGTGTTTTTTATATGACACTTCTTTTCAGTGGTGATTTTATCTGGTTAATAGTGGTTAATGATGGTTAATATGGTTGATAGTGTTTTTATATGACACTTCTTTTCAGTGGTGATTTTATCTGGTTAATAGTGGTTAATGATGGTTAATATGGTTAATAGTGTTTTTTATATGACACGTCTTTTCAGTGGTGATTTTATCTGGTTAATAGTGGTTAATGATGGTTAATATGGTTAATATGGTTAATAGTGGTTAATGATGGTTAATGATGGTTAATAGTGGTTAATAGTGTTTTTTATATGACACTTCTTTTCAGTGGTGATTTTATCTGGTTAATAGTGGTTAATGATGGTTAATAGTGGTTAATAGTGTTTTTTATATGACACTTCTTTTCAGTGGTGATTTTATCTGGTTAATGATGGTTAATAGTGGTTAATATGGTTAATATGGTTAATATGGTTAATAGTGGTTAATGATGGTTAATAGTGGTTAATAGTGTTTTTTATATGACACTTCTTTTCAGTGGTGATTTTATCTGGTTAATGATGGTTAATAGTGGTTAATATGGTTAATATGGTTAATATGGTTAATATGGTTAATAGTGGTTAATGATGGTTAATAGTGGTTAATAGTGTTTTTATATGACACTTCTTTTCAGTGGTGATTTTATCTGGTTAATAGTGGTTATATGGATGCTTGATTAGTGGTTAATAGTGTTTTTTATATGACACTTCTTTTCAGTGGTGATTTTATCTGGTTAATAGTGGTTAATGATGGTTGATAGTGGTTAATAGTGTTTTTTATATGACACTTCTTTTCAGTGGTGATTTTATCTGGTTAATAGTGGTTAATGATGGTTAATGATGGTTAATGGTGATTTTATCTGGTGGATTTAGCCAGCTACCAAATGGTGTTGATTTTCCCATAGTTTTTATTGTATGTTTTCCAAATGTGCCAAACCACCATTTTGATGGTTAATGATGGTTAATCATTGGTTAAATAGATTATATAATCAACATCTTCTGACTGGTGGTTGAGCCCTACCCCGCTGAATAAATGGTTGGTTAATGGCTAATAATGGTTGATAGTGATTAATGATGGTTAATCATTGGTTAAACATATATATAGTGGATTAACAGTTTGCTATTTAAAAATGCCATTGAAAAAGTAGATTTACCCAACAAAATGGTGGATCTTTCCATAGTCTTTTGTATGTTTACCAAAGGGTATATCATACCCCATGATGAAACAGATTAAACAATATATATATAATAGGTATTGTTGGTGTATATCACTAATATCTGTGATATAAATAATAACATATGGTGGTACTAAAAAAAATAGATCTAGTGCTAACATTAATTAATTACTACTTATCACTGGATGGGAACTAATGTCTAGTGATAATACACCATTAAACAAATGAAACTAGTGGTAATTATATATGGTTGTAATTTATACTGTTTACAGTTTACAGTCTGATATAGTGATCATGTAATAGTTTTTTTGTGGTAATATAGTGCCAAAATCTACTATCTTAGTGAATTTGGATGAAAATTAGTATGTACTAGTAATATTTAGCAATACTATTGATCATATATCGTGATACTATATAGTCATAATGTCCAGTGTATAGTGATTAGTGATCACTACTATTGGTGATAGGTGATTAGTGATTGCTATTGGCACCCTATTAGTAACTGGATACCCAAATATTATCAAATATCATACTATCTGTCAGTATAAGATAGTAAGTGGATGATAATGTGGTTAATAACTGTATGATATAGTGTGATATAGTAACCGGGTGATAAACCAAAAATATCATATATACTGTATCCCAAATAGAATCCACGGGTTGGCTAACAAACCATGGCCCATCTAAGTATGCAGGTGGCATTAGGTATTCTAAAAATACGTAACTCTGCAGATTTTAGATGATGGTACGTGATCTCATATATGTATCTAAGATTTGGTGTATTCTACCTATATCAAATACATGATTTCTACACATATCACATATCATAGATTCCCAATATCTATCTTAATCATAGTTGGATATGACATGTACAAGTGGAATACAGGAATGGATAGAATCATATATCATCAATGTACGGAGATGTGTATCAGCATGTCATCAGCCATTTCTTTCACAATTGATAGACATGTTGTCACATGTTTGTAGCTTCAAGGCCTTCAAGCTTCAAAGCCCCATTGCTGCCATTGATCTTCTTGCTGCTTGTTGATGGCACACCCCATGGTCATCCCATGTCTGTCACGGTTAGTCATCCATATGCCATGGAAAATTTATTGATGACTGGTTGGTGGTTTCAACCTACCCCTCTGAAAAATGATGGAGTTCGTCAGTTGGGATGATTATTCCCAACATATGGGAAAAGAAAAAATGTTCCAAACCACCAACCAGAAAATATATTGATGAATATTGATGATCCATCACCTACCCCGCATCTTGGTGGATCATGATTCCACGGTCCTCGTAACTGTCGGACTAGGATCACCAGTGAAAGAAACCTCGTGAATTTTCATGGCATAAGCAACTTACTAGGGGACTTACTATCACCAGGCTTGTGAAAACCAATTCCCAAGTTCCAGCTACTGAGAATAGCGCTTCATAACCAAAAAAAAACACCCGGTTACCATCTGGTTATTTAACAGTTTGCCATGGAAAATCACCATTTTTAAGAACGGTAAACCATCTATTTCTATGGGCCATCGAAAAACCATGGCTATGTAACAAATAACCAGGTTGGGTGTATGTTGGTCATCAACCAGTTCCCATCATCCATGATCCTCCCATTAACTAACCGTGTCGAGATGCGAAGAAACACTCGTGCAGGTGCCCTTGTAGGCACACTAAGCGCGAGCTTCCCACGTCCACCGTGTGCAGCGTCACCTGATGCCGCTGGTGAAGAAGGAAGAGAACTCGGTCATAGTGACTGGAAACATCTTGAAACATCATACCACAAAATAGAAAATGGGTCAGGAAAAAATGGAAAAAAGGCTTCGAACTGGGCTGGAAAGTGATTGTTCTTATTGTTTTATCAAGATGTTGTGATTTCCCCCATGCATTAAGAGAGTGATCTGACAATCGCTGGTCAGAACATTGGGGGATCGTGCCAAGAACTAGGAGAATTTCTTTAAAGTCCTGTTGATATCTGTTGGCACTTGGGAAAAATGACCACCCGACCATGAACCACTCAAAGAGTGAAGCCCTGGTAAGGTCGTTGTAGCGTGGCAAGCAATCATACCGCTTTGACACCAGAAATATAATAAGATTTGTGTGTGTGTTCAAGCAGTCTTGCAGTATCATGTCGACTCTCATTGGTGATGTTTAATGAGTGATAATGTGTCATAATGGATCATTTTCTTTAGCATAGATCCCATAAAAATATTTGTTTCAAACAAACACCAGCATGTTTTTCCTAGTTCAATCTATTTCATAAACATCAACCATGATGATAAAATCTATAAACCATGGAAGGATGGGATGACGGAATTTTGGGGAGAAAAACCCTGATCCCACCACGATATTGACCATTCATCATGCACCCATACCCTCTGGTAAACATACAAAAAACGATGGAAAATCACCATTTTTAATGGGTAAATCCACTATTTCTATGCCCATGTTCAATAGCTGTTTGTTAGTTTACCAGGCTGGGTATCCCAAGTCATGACTCACCAGCCACCCCCATGACCTCGTCTGTGAGGGACAGGCCGCCCGTCTTGCAGAAGCGGATCGCGGACAAGTCCTTGGAAGAAAGATCACCCAAAGGGGCAAGGGGGCACCTGGAAAAATCATGAAGGAAACCAATGGAAACCATCCCCAAAAGCACAAGTTCTCCATGGGATTCATATATATATATATACATATTCTAATGGATCTGGAACTTGGACTTTCTGCATAAATCCACATGATTCATATTCAATGTTCGTTTGGTGGGTTCAAAGGTGCGGTGCCTTTCGGTCAAATCACCAGCATCCCCCGTCCCGCATCCCCGTAGCGTAAACGTCGCAACGGGAATTCAGTGCAAATCTATGATTTATTGCTTGGGAAAATCCATTATAAATGGAGGTTTGAACATAGCTATGGAAAATCCATTATAAATGGAGGTTTCTAGCTGGGAAAATCATCTGTTTCTATGGGCAATTTTCCATGGCTATGTTAAATACCCAGAGGGTATATCCTCCTATATCCTCCTATTCCTTGCTCAAAATCCTGATGTTCGCTGTGTAAACCCCCAACTTCTCTGGATGAAACCCTGAATTTCCGCCTTCGACCCCCAGCTGTTTTGCCAGTTTCAAGCCCAAGTTTTTGCCCGGAAAACCGCCACCCAGCATCCACCATCCACCCCATGGCAAGGTGGTGCCCCCTAGTTATAATTAAGTCTTGAAGTTGATTTATGGAACCATCTTACTATAGAGATATGTGTATACCTTAAACCACAGGTAACTTATGAACCAACCTGACTAAGTATGCCTAGTTAAATCACTAACCTTTTTTTATGACCGAGTAATGACCCCTAAGTCTTACAATCATGTTCAATATCACTTTTCTTCCTGAAAAACTTAGCTCTACCGGGGAACCACCGGGGCACCAGGGCACCACGACCCACGTGACCCACGTGACCGTCGTCGCCCCGAGAGTCGATGGCTCCCTGCATCTCCCGCGTGGAGTGGCCGCAGATCCAGCCGTCCGGCGTCACGGTCAACGTCACGCGGCTCGAGGTGTAGGTCACGTGGCCTTGGACGGCGTCCAGGGCGGCGAGGTCGCGGCGAGGTCGGAGGTCACTTCCGTTACCCTCCGGTAAACACACAAAAAGCTATTGAAAATGACCATAGAAATAGTGGATTTATCCATTAAATATTAAAAATTGTGATTTTCCATAGTTTTCCATATATACTTTCATGGGAAATTCACCATAAATGGTGACTTTCCATAAGATATTGGGATGATATATGGTGATATTGCCCATATATTACCATCTGGCTATGACTAACAGTTTGCCATGGAAAGATCCACCATGTTTAATAGGTAAACCCAGGTAAACCATCTAATCTATACCATGGCTATGTTAAATAACCAGAGGGTAACTATAAACTATATATGGTAAGTAACCAATCATATACCAATATCATCCAATATCTAGCATGTTTACTGCTCGTTTAAGTATGATTCACTATCATATCTACTATTATTCACCATATCCCCATTATATATATATATATCTTTGATATCATGATAATGAATAATTGGTATATGATTGGTAACTTACCATATATACCAATATATTCACCATATTGATATCAAATCCTACAGCAATATCATCGCAATCTTCCGGGCGAACTCGCGCAGCCAAGAAGCCGCCCACATCGTAGGCCTCCCGCGAGAGCGCTGCAAACTGCAGGCCGCGCCGGGGCCGCGCCTGCGTCGAGTCGTGGCGTCGAGTCGCTGGGACGCCACGGGGGCAGAGGTTACAAAGGTAGACGATAGGGAACAAGTGTTAGTTAATGGTTTTCAATGGTTAGAATAGTTGATGGTTATTAATGGTTAGTTAATGGTGGTTAACAATGGTTAGCTACTGGTTGACAATGGTTAGTTACTGGTTAACAATGGTTAGTTAACAGTTAACAATGGTTAGTTAACAGTTAAGAATGGTTATCAATGGTTAGCTAAGGCCAATGTCAACCTTGGATAAATAAATCCCGGTGTCTTAATTACATTTAATTACGGTGGTGCTCCCAAAAAATTGTGTGTGTCATGATGTCATCTGATACTTACATGGTACACCCCCCAAGTAAACAGCCTAAGGGCCTAAGGGTTTATTAATCCAGGCTTGACATTAACCATGGCATTTTGACAACCCCTATAACTTAGGATATGGGGCCCCAAAAAAACTATGGTGAAACAGATGAAATAGTACAACTCTTATAACGGAGAACGGATCGTATACAAGTGCTTGCGTTGAAAGTTCTTCAGAATGATCTCGACGATCTCTCCATCATCTGACCAACTTTTCGGCGGTCCATTTTGGAGGTGTACTAATATGTCCCAGCCATTGCACCATTGCTGGCAAATCATGGTTGGTTCCCATATATTAATTGCCACGTATCTGGTGAACCTGGCCATTTTTCACATTCACCATATGCCAATGATCTGTCCCAAGTTTCCGTAAAAAATTGGGATGATGTCCCCCCATTTCTAGGTGACAGTGTTATGTTTCATATATTTTTCCGTAAGATATTGGGATGATATATGGTGATATTGCCCATATATTACTCTCTGGTTATTTAACATAGCCATGGAAGCCATGGCCCATAGAAATAGATGGTTTACCTCTTAATAGCATGGTGGATCTTTCCATTGCAAACTGTGAATGTCATAACCAGATGGGTGTAACCTCCATTTTCCTATGGTTTTCCTATGGTTTTCCCAGCTATAAACCTCCATTTTCCTATGGCTTAGTCATAACCACATGTTTCCTATGCAGACCATGGCCATCTCTGAAAAAATCTCCGGCTGCGTTTTTTTTTCAACGGTCGTCCCGGATAAACGGCGGCACCTCCACCGGTAAACGGCAGATCTGGATGTTCCTGCGCCCAGGGTCCCAGGACCTCCTGGAGAAGCCTTTGAAAGTGCATCCATCTGCCATCTGAACAACGAATAACTGGTTGGTTAATGGTTAATAGATGTTAATAGTGGTTAATCATTGGTTAATTATGGCTGGTTGGTGCCTGAGCCTAGCCCTCTGAAAAATGATGGACTGAGCTCGTCAGTTGGGATGATGACATTCCCAACTGAATGGGAAAAAAATGTTCCAAACCACCAACCGGGTCAAATTTTAGAAGATGATCTGGAAAAAAATACTTGGAAGCAATCCGTCAAGAACTTAGAACTAAAATCCAAATGGAAGATGTTCTGCACCAACAGTTTGCCATCAAAAACCTTAGATACTCCACAAAGAAGGCTCACTTTCTGCCGGACTTCCAAAATATTCAAAACTTATCCTTCTCATCTGGCCCCTGCCTCTCTGTTCCACAGGTCTTGCCCTATCCCTTCCCGCCCGCTGTTCACTCGCCTGCCGTTCTCGGGGTCGTGGGTCTTCGGACAGGTGCCGATCACCACCCCCCGGCACTGGATGAAGGAATCTTCCAGCAGATAGCACCTCAGCAATGGCTACTTGGAGGATCATCGCTATTTCTAGCCAATAAAAACTATATAAAGCTGGCAATACGGCGTTTCTTGCCCATGATCTTAGGATATCAACCTGCAAATACTTTCGGATGTTACATGTTACCCTCCAGTAAACTAACATTGCTATTGAAAATTGACCATTTATAGTGGATTTACAGTTCCCATTAAAAATTGTGATTTTCCATAGTTATGTTAGTTTACCAGAGGGTATCTTCCAGATATTTCTGATGCTCTCCGCGACCACCAGGTGCCCCCCACCACACACTGCCCTGCGCCGTGAAGTTCTCCGGCGCCAGGCGGATGGACAGCGGTTTCGCGCCCTGGCGAAGTTCATGCCGCTGGGGGGTGGAAAATCCCCCGTTGGAGATTAGTCCTCTGGTAGTGACTAACATAACTATGGAAAATCACCATTCTCAACGGGTAAATCCACTATAAATGACCAAAAGCTATTGAAAATGGCCATAGAAATCATTGATTTTCC
This sequence comes from Cladocopium goreaui, assembly GCA_947184155.2. Lineage (NCBI taxonomy): Eukaryota > Dinophyceae > Suessiales > Symbiodiniaceae > Cladocopium > Cladocopium goreaui. The sequence continues at coordinate 373,704 of CAMXCT020005957.1, read as the reverse complement.
CAGCTACAAAATGATGGATCTTTCCAGTTATGTGGCTGTTTACCAGAGGGTAGTCCTTTGCTGGAAAAAAAAGATGGAAAAATGCCCGTCTTGGTGCGGGAAAAGAAGCTCCCAGTTTTGACCCGCGCGAGTTCTTTGGGGAGTTGTTTGGGGTTCAGAAACGTCGGTGAAAATGATAGTGGTTGGTGGTTTTCCCATATATTATGGAAAATAAAAAATGTTCCAAACCACCAACCAGGATAGTGCGGTAAACCCAATGCCATAAAGCTACCAGCTGGGGATGAAATATATCGAAATCCCACCCCATAAGATGGTGATTTTGGGGGCCGTTTTATTGTGGGCTTTACCCAGGGTTTGCCACATTATCCAAAGAGAGCCACTAGGGGCCAGGGCAGTTTGGACTCCAAACATACCAGAATCCACCGGATAGATTCGGATAGATACTAGCAAATTACTGAAACCACTAATAAATTACTAGAATCTATAGTTACTATAGTTATGTTTGCTATAAATCTTTAGTCTATGTTTTTTGGTTTGTAACGCCCATTGACTGTAGTAATTACTAGTTCGATGTATCATAAACCACTTTGCAGGCCCTTGATTTTCATGCCGATCCCTGGTGCAAATGGACTTACAATTGATATAGATCCTCACCACAAATGATTACCCCAAGGAGTAAACCACATTCAGATAGATTCCAATACTTCATCGACAGAGGGATGGAAGAAAAAAGTCAGCTTAGGGCTGTTCCGGACAGGAAAATAGAAAAATGAAAACATCACTTATCTGGTTGGTGGTTTTAACCATCTTGAAAAATATGAAAGTCAGTTGGGGTTTATTATTCCCAATATATTATGCAAAAATAAAATTCATGTTCCAGACCACCAACCAGCTATGGTTAAGATTACCATATTGATGGTGAATATGAAAACGCATAAGTTATTATATTATGGAAAGATCCACCGTTTTTTATGGGAAAAAACTCACTATTTCGATTAGGGCCATATGGCCATGTTCAACCAGGCCGGGTATGGTGGGCTCAGGTTATCACCTCCAGCCCTGGGTCCTGGGTCCCCCATGGTCCAATTTTTTGGACGTCACGAGCTGCCGATCCGCACGACGATAAGGACAGACGGACGAAATTCGGAGGAATTGGATCCCCAAAAAGCCATGGCCATTGCCATGTTGGGATAGTTTTTATATGTTTTTTTCAGAGTTCATTATCCTCTGGTAAACGTTTACATAGCTCTTGAACATCACCATGTTTAGTGGGTTTTAAATCAACTATAAATGGAATCAACTATAAATGGCCATTTTCAATAGCAAACTGTTAAATTGCCAGAGGGTAACATCAAAGATTTACAACATGAATCAACGTGAACTATCCCGGTTGGCCAATTCAAGTCGCACCATGTAACGGCCGATGCGTTTTGCCGATGCTCACAGCGACGGCGCCGGGCTGCAGGCCCCAATGGGGGGGGCGCGCTCCGCAATCATGCTGCGGCTCTCCTGAAGTGCAGATGCTGGCTGTAGAAGCATGACTGGTTGGTGGTATACCTACCCCTCTGAAAAACATTAGTCAATGGGAAGGATTATCCCATGCATTATGGAAAACAAAAAATGTTTGAAACCACCAACCAGATAAAAATGTCGGATCAAACCAACAAAACCAAGGTACTACTAAGTATCTCGACGAACCCAAATGACCGATGTTGTAGTAGGATTTTGCATGTCTTGACGGTGGATGAAGCATCCAAAATAGAGGTCACTTGGGTACCATCCTCAGGGATTCACACGAATAGTCACCATCTCTGAAAAATGCCTTCTGTTATGGTTAATTTCAAAGCCCCCAAATCGGTGATGACTGTGCATGGTCTTTTTGGGATGTCTGAAAATCAGGGAGTTATACTACCCAGCATTGCAATGTTAAGCGAAAAAATATAACTAATCATGTGTCATCTTCACCATGAATGTAGTTGTTCTCATTTATCCACATCACCTATGATCACTAGATAACTGATAACCTATGATAACCTATGATAACATCACCTATGATCACCTATGATTTGTTTTTCTCTGAATGTAATCTATAGATTATGATAGCTATATGATAACCTATGATTCATTCATCATGAATGGGGTCAGTTAACCCAGACTGACCCTATGATCGCCCCAATGTGATCTCTCTCGGCCGGGTTGCTTGGTCCGTCACTAGTTCATTGATGAACTAATCTGATGCAAGTACAACAACAGGAACAACGAGAATATACATAACAACAAATAGTAAGAACAATACTAGTAAGAATAATGACACATAATTTGCATGTTTACTTCATAATCATGAGTTCGAGTATATTAGCAGAATTCATGTGATAAGCCCAATTTCAGACACCATCCCCAAGTCATCGCCATGTCCACATGGGATAAACCAACCATCCCCAAGTGGTAGTTGTTGATGGCAGCCAGGGTTGCCCACATTATTCCAGTTGTCCATTCATCATCATTGTTGCAATGTTATCTACCCGTATAATATCATTATAACATCATTATAACATAATAATTGACCATCATGATTTTTTTCATCATTGTTGCTTAATAGCTATGGACAATCATTATATACCCGTTAAACTAACCATGTTTTTCCCATCATTGTCCATGTTGGGATGGGAGAAAGGTCTCCCACATTCTTATCATTAACATTAAATATCGTTGGGATGGGTTTCCCACATGGGATCATTAACTACAAAGTTTATCTTATCATTAATTATATACATATAACTCACTTATTATCAACATCATCAACTAATCATCAACTAATCTTCCATAATCAACCAACATCAACTAATCTTCGATAATCAGCCAATCTTCAATAATCATACTAATCTATAATCATCATACTAATCATACTAATCTATAATTCTATAGTCATCAACCAACCAACAACCAACCAACATGGAGCCCATCAACCTGTCCGATGTCCACGGCTTCGTTTCGCAGCCCCGCCTCCTCGGTATAGAGGCAGCCTCGGAAGCTCTTGCGAAAGGCATAGCAGCCGGCCGCCAGAAAGGCCGAGGCCTCGCGGGTCTTCGTTTTTTCGGCAGATGGATCACATACAAAAGGCCTGGTAAACGTTTACCATAGGAAAACCATAGGAAAACCATAGGAAAACCATAGGAAAATGGAGGTTTACCCTGTGGTTATGTCAAAAAACTATGGGAAATCACCATTTTCAATGGGTAAATCCACTATAAATGACCAAAAGCTATGGAAAATGGCCATTTAGTTCGTTGATTTTCCCATGAAAATTATGATGGATCTTTCCATAGTTATGTAAAGGTTTACCAGAAGGGTACAACATTGGGATAGCCATCATTTTAATGATACGCATCAGTCATGATAAGTCATGATAATTCATGATAATTCATGAAAATTCATGATACCTGTTAGCCTTGTTTTATGAATATGTTGATGAGCTACTAAGATGAGTAATATGGATCTCACCCATTGATGATAGCCATAATAATATGCCATAATTCATCATGAATCAAATGAATCATCAATATGTTATTCAGAATGGGGACGGAATTGAAAAAATTGGGACGTCACTGTGACGTCACTCCGAACAAAATGATGTCAGACCAACTACTGGGAGGAATTGAATGTCCAGAGGCTAAGAAAAAGGCTCAACTTCAGCCTACAAACTGAAAAAAAAAGGGGGGTCGATCAGAGAATCTTCTTGCTTGGGTGAATCTCATGTGTTTGCACTAGGATACCCCATTCTTTTGTGGCTAATCTGTTGCGGTTGGACATGGCAATGTGGCAATCCAAGCTGCCAGTGGAACCGCCCCTGTGAAAAAAAAATACCTTAAAAATGATGGATCAAATGATGTTGCACCCCATGGTTGTTGCTTACTTCCCCAAACTGCTCTTATTGTAAACCACCATTTTCGGTTGATTAGAATTACGATTTTGGCCCATAAACTCTCATTTTTCTTTGTACCATATTAGCTGCGTCCATTGGTAAAATCCCAATTTTTTCCGCGGTCGAAAAATAGATGGGTTTTCCATCCCCCCATACAGCTGGCAAGTGACTCCTACGCCCAGGAAGACGAAGACCACCGCAGGCAGGTCCCACCTAAGCTGCGTCAAATTTCAATTAAAGTGGTGGATTTTTCATGAGTTGTCCTAATCAAAAGTGGTAGTTTCGTTACTTCAAACTAATTTCAAAAAACACAAAGTTACTGATTTACTAGCAAAAAACAATTCTTCAACCACCAAAGCGTGTCTTTAGTAAGGAAATGTTGGAGAATTCAACCCGTGCGGGATCATATGAATTTCAACATTGGAAAGGCCAGCAAAAATGATGCTTCATTTTTTCTACAAGTCTCCATTGCTCCGTTGTAAAAGTGGCCCTGAGCGTCCGAAATGTTTATTCCGAAAAATTGTGTTTTTTCGATTTGAGGGAATGGACGTTCCAAAACATTTTTACAAACAGCAACAAAATTGGCACGGAAATATCTGACTTCTGGTCGATTCATGAAGGAGTTTCATCATTTGACTCAAATTTACAGCATCGATTTTTCCCTGAGGCAACGCATGTTCAAACGTTCAAACATTGTTTTTTTAACAGCGCCTTCTGTAAGAACAAAATTACAAAAAAAAAAGAAAACAGCGGGAAAACAATGCGCAAAGTGCATATGCATCTAACTGGTTCAAAAAAAGGATTACCCTCTGGTAAACTAACGTAATTATGGAAAATCACCATTTTTGTAGCTGGGTAAATCCACTATACATGGCCATGTTCAATAGCTTTTTGTATGTTTACCAGAGAGTAGTAATCCTAAAATCGGATTTCAACAGCTCTCGTGCCGCCCAAGCGCTGCGGCCGTTTAGGCGAAATGGTCCCCGTGGCCGGAGTGACGGGGGCAGCACAGAGCCTGCAGCTCAGCACGGATATGGCGTTGTTTGGTCGGGAGCATCAGAGGAATGACCAAAAACCATGGATTTAGACTGGAATATTCCATTTTCACAATCATCACCCATCAATTTACACTATTTGTTGAATAAATATTCCATTTAAATCACGGTGGTAAATATTACCATCAAATTCCGCAAAAAAATCACGGTGGATATTTAAATTATTTACCATGGAAATCAGGGGTTTTTTGGTTCACCATTGAATATATCGGGCATTTTTATTCCACAAAAACCAGGGGCTTTTTCATGAGAAAAAACCCTGGAATTCCATGGTGATACAAAAATTGGGCTTCAATGGGATGAGAATGATTGAATGGCTGCTGATGGGACATATATTTGGCTATGGAAAAATGAGATGGTAAGTTGGTTATTTATATGGTTTAATGGTGATATTTCACCACCCGAAAAATGGAGATGACTCATAGGTATAGAACCATTTATATGAAGTATATGGGGATATCAACCAACAAAAATAGGGATGTCACGAACAAATGATGGGAAAACGGTGGTATAAACTGACAATTATGCAGATATCTTGTGGAGTTATAATGGATATATGAGCAGATACGATGATGACTATCAACAATGTTATGTTGATATCATGGAGATGTAGTGGGATATGGCGCATGATGATGGAGAAATGGAGAAAAGATGGGATATCATGAGGACATGACCAATAGTACGATTTGGGTTTGTCCGAATATGGGAAACTCAAACACCCAAGTTATGGTTGATTACGTGGTGATACAACCACCAAAAACGGTGATAGTGCAGGTATGAAATCAACCACAGTGGCAATATCATGGAGTATGGCAGGGTTATAATTTGATTTACTGGCATCGTTTTCAACCATGGGATTTGGCTGGTTCTCCCACAATTTTCGATCAAAGCCATATTCAAATGGTCCTATCACGGCTGGATGAACGTCCTGTTAGGTCTGTGAGCCAGTGACATCAAACCATCAGAACGAGAAAGGTGAAGAAATGTGGAGGCGTCTGATATAGTCTCATACCGGCCTATGAAGAAACATAGCTATAAAAAATAACCTTTTTTTTGTTCAAGATATACAGTGAATCAAAATGGGCCATTCCATAGCTAGGTAATTGTTTACCAGAGGGTAAACCTCCATTTTCCTATGGTTTTCCTATAGTCATATAGTTTTCCCATTCAAACCTCCATTTTCCTATGGGTTTATGGTGGATATATCTGCTAGAATGTTGCTTGCTAGAATGCTTGTTGTTTGACTGTCATTCCACCACTTGACGAGTTCATCGACTCGTCGAGTTCACATATTTTTCTGCTATTAGCGCGAAGTTGTCGCTGTCTCCGCTCCGGCAAACTGTTACAAAAAACTATGGTAAGATCCACTATCTTTAATAGGTAAATCAACTATTTCTATGGGCCATGGCTTCAATAGCAAACTGCTAGTCATTACCAGAGGGTATCCCGTTTCTTGTTGGTGATAACCAGCGACCAACAGCAGCTGAAAAAATCTGTAAATCCTATCTGCTCCACTTTTCCTGCGCAAAATTTCCCATGTTCATTGCTTAAATGGTGAATAAATTCCGAAGTCCCCATTGTTTGCCAACTTCAAGTCACATCAATTCCCATTTTCACCAGGTGTTTCACATATTTTCCCTATGTTCACCAGGGTTTCCATGGTTTTTCCCCATGTTTTCCCCATGTTCCACGGGGTTTTTTCGCCCACGTCCCAGGCGTCCCAGGCGTCCCAGGCGTCCCAGGCGCTTCAGCTCGAAGTTGTCGCAGGCGGTGCACCAGGCCTTGAGGCTGCCGAGGCCGCGCCGCGCGACGATGGACTCAAACCTTCTCCGAGTCATCGGCGATCAATGGCCATATAGCATATTTGATGGTACCTCTCTGGTATAATATGGATAAATATGGATTAATATGGATTAATATGGATTGATATGGATTAATATGGATTAATATGGATTAAAAAAAGATTAATCTGGATTATATAATATGGATTAATATGGCGATATTGATCTTCATATAATATGGATTAATATGGTATATATGGTACCTATCTATGATATATATATATATATGATATATTTATTCCATATAATAGACAATACTACCATAGATATAGCAATAATGGACATGTTGTTATATATGGTACCTATATCTATGATATATATATATATATGATATATTTATTCCATATAATAGACAATACTACCATAGATATAGCAATAACGGACATGCCGCGATCTATATCATGGATAATATATTACATGTATGGCATATAATGATATATTATATAAATAATGATAATATATCATTCCATATGTGATATTCCATATTATCATAGATGATCAAATAATATATTCCATCTTATATAGAAAAAATATAGCATATCATATATAATATCATATCAATGGCTGGTATAGATTTAATGTTGTAGATATATATATATACACAGAGAGAGAGAGAGGAAAAAAAAAAGAGATCCAATATACAGATCTTTATGGATAAGTGTCTGATATCTCTATAAATGTCTGATATATCTCTTTAATCTATGGAATTGATCCTCATAGATAATTACTATTAATCATTATATATCATTGATCCTTATTGATATATGGAGATCAATGGCTGGTATAGATTTCATGGCCAAATGGGCCATATTATATAGATATGATCTTACATATTATAAAGACAATGGCCATATGTTATTATCAAAATCCATCTCTACAGATCTTCTATCAAATAAGACATTGCAATATAAAGATACGTGTCTATCAATCACGGATATCAAAGCCTTAATCAATCGTATGTAGATGAAATATTGTAAACATTGAACTGAGATTACATAGATATCATAGATGGATACTACCTGGAACCATCTATCTAGTAATGTTAGCATACAATGAGTATTATCTGATATTCTTATACATCATTCGGATCCAGTTGTGATTCACTAATACCCACTGTTGGATAATTAAGATAATAGGTGGTTATTGTAATGGTAAATTATTTCTGGCATTAATGAAAATATTGTAATAATAGAAATTAGATGGGTGTTACCCTCTGGTAAATTAACATAGACCATGGCAGTCATAGGGGTTGGAAGATTGGTGAAACCACTAAAAATTGGTGATTTCCAGGGTCCAACTGTTAATTTACAGATGGACACTATGGTAAAAATGGATACTATGGATACCTGGATTAGTTCCTCTAAAAATTGATTAATTTACCAGAGGGTAATGGATACTAATACCAGATGGTTAAGATCCACAATACCTGGATCAAAATTGCTGCGCTTGGTGTTTTAATTTGAGACCCAACCATCACCCATATCAAAATGAATACATAATAATGGACAATATGACTACCGGACAATATACATAGACATGTAGAGAAAAAAATAATTGATAAGTATAGCTAGCGCATAGATAACTAGAATACAGAATACAGCTTATTGTGATGTATCCATTGATCTTTCCACTGGCGCATATGTACACACACATATATATATATTTATTTATTTATTTAGCAAATATGCAAATATACATACATTACATTACATTACATTACATTACAATACATTACATTACATTACCATACCATACCAGACCATACCAAAACATACCATAACACCATACCATACCACTACATACATATATATATATATACAAATATATTATATATATATGCAAAAATATTCAAACATGAATGCACATTGTATATATATAGATATATATATATACATACAAAATCACATATCTGTATACCTGTGCGCGTGGCATTTACCACTAGATCCACTGTCCTTTTTGACCCTCAAAATCACCACATGTTTCACTTCCACATTCGATCTGACCCCGCGCCCTGCATGCCCCGGTCTAAATGATTGATCATGATTCATAACTCTTCTGGCTGAACCCCTATGCTCGGTGATAGAAAAATGTGCTTTTTTCATGCTTCAAACCCCGACTTGTGTTGGTTAAGCAGGATAAAACGGTTGCAGGCTACTGGGATATGCATTGCAGTTGGTAAGTTATATTCATAACCCTACTATCCATCATGTTGAAAACCTAAAATTTTGGTGAATCACCATACTCTTAAAAAACCATCATGAACCATCATGTTGAAGAACTACCCTCTGGTAATTTAACATAGCTATTGAAAGTTCCACCATTTTGTAGCTGGGAAAATCCACTATCAATGGCCATTTTCAATAGCTATGTTAAATTACCAGAGGGTAAACCTCCATTTTCCTATGGTTTTCCTATGGTTTTCCCATGGTTTTCCCATGGTTTTCCCATTAAAACCTCCATTTCTGTTGGTGAAGCGACCGGTGAAACAACGGTCGCCGTTGCAGCCGTGGCGCTGCTTGGTGCTACAACGCCCTGCTGGGTCGCCGCAGGGCAACTGCACCAGGCGCCAGGACTCGGTGGAGCTGTCGGGGCCTGCCACCAAGCGATAACCAGCCAGCAACTAACCAGCAACTAATGGGAAAACCATAGGAAAACCATGGGAAAATGGAGGTTTTAATGGGTAAACCATCTATAAATGGTTAATCCATGGTTCATATTAATGGATAATCTATGGTTAATGGTTAATAGTTACCCTAAATGGTAAACATACAAAAAGCGAACTGGAAAATGGCAATAGAAATAATGAGTTTTCATCTGGCACCTCCCTAGCAACAATCTGGAGTCAATGGGAATTCCAGGATCCTAAAATGGAGGTACTGTACCATATAAGGCCATATTTTCTGGGGATATTCCCGCAAACATAGGCCTTACATAGGCCTTATATATGGTAGGTACCTCCAATTTAGGATCCTGGAATGGCCATTGAAGTGATAAGTAACCAATAATGATAAATAGTCGTTCGTGGTTAACATTGGTTAACTAGCAACTAACCATTAGTTTATAACCAATAGTGCTAGTAATATTAATAATGGTTGTTAACCAATGGTTAGTAATTAACTAGTAATTAACCATTACTAACTATCACTGGTTGATTAATTGTCATTAACTATTAATTAATCAACAACAATAAAGTTGGGAAATTGACATTATCACTGTTTTTTTATGGTTATATATCATGATCATGTATTAGCCAGTCATTATGATAACTATAAATGATCTGGTTAATACTAATCATCGTCATAATCATAGCATTACTATGGCTGTGATGATGATTCTGCTAATGATGATTATTATTATCATTATAATGTATATCACGACTACTATGGTTGTGATATATTGTGATCATTATGATGTTGTGTATGCAGTGTTATGATCCCTGTGATTGCTGTTTTTTTTTAGTGTTATGATTACGATTGCTATTTGTGTTCTTACAACCTTTAAACTGGTACAGTATGACTATCAATGTTGGGATATTTGTGTCATGTATTATCATGGCGTTGCTGACCATTTTTTGTTGGTATAATGCAATTATGCTAATCTTACCATCTGTGAATTTACCGGACAAGTTGGGCTTGAAGTGAACCATGTTTGGGTCTGGGATGGACATGGAAGTCTATGGCCGGCATTGGTTTGGATTCAATCCTTAGTGGGATATGAACAACCAAATATTATCTATATGTGTTTACTTCTCTACAATGCCAATAGTAATGTTGATAATATGTTATAGTAAAATATAATACACATTAAGTTGTTATCTGTCTATTATGTTTTGAGTCCCTATGATGTTGTCTCTCTTGTATATTGGTGATGTTAATCTGAATAGTTGAAGAATAATGTACTCACTGAGAAATGATTGGAAATATATATATATGTATATATATATATATACTATTTTCATTATTACTATTGTGCTGATAATTGGGATGACAAGTGCTGTCCTTTGGTAAACAACAACCTTCAACAACCTCCATCCACGTCCCCAACTCCCCACCATGCCCAGCCACCATACCTGCCTGGCAATATCATAAACCCATCATGCCGACAATAATCATCCTTGGTCTTAGTTTTAGTATGTTTTTACCGTGGTTATTTCGATTTTGACAAAGTCCAACACCACCAGTCTGACCAGTCTGATTCCCCAACCATACCCATCCCCACCCATCCCAGTAATATTGATCATGAAATATCATTGGGAGACAATTTGTTCTTCATATCCCAAGAGTTAAAATCCTATCCCCATCCCATCCCTCCGTACCCACTTTGGTCATGGGTAATGTTGGCGATTCCTGGTCAGCAACTGGGCTCAGTAACACCTCCATTTACTAACTACTCTAGTTCACTACCACCGAGGCCCATCTAAGATATCTAAGCATCTGGGACCATGGTACCGGTTTTTCCCTACTATTGGGATGATCATTACGGTATGATCATTGGGATGATTCCCCCATCCCCATCCCGCTTCTCATCCCAAAAATATCATTGATACCCTCTGGTAAACTAACGTAATTATGGACAATCACCATTTTTTATGGGTAAATCCATTATTTCTATGGCCATTTTCAATAGCTATGTTAAATCACCAGAGGGTAGAGAGGGATAATTCTTCATATCCCAATAATCATCACTATCCCCATCCCAGCACCCATCCGAAACCGGTCTGGTATACCATCCACTCAGTTGTATGGGCCCTTCCAGGAATCCCTCCCAATTGGATTCTTATTTCCAACTCTACTATTATCCCAATGATGACAATTGGATTCTTACTACGATTGGGAGATGACTATTGTCCAATTGGAACATATTGGAACTACCCTCTGGTAAACGTTAACAAAAAAAACTATGGAAAGATCCACCATTTTGTAGATGGGTAAATCCACTATGTCTATGGCCATTTTCAATAGCTATGTTTGACATAACCAGAGGGTATTCTGCGTTATTTTCCCCATAAAGTCAGTAAATATTGTAATTCCAATAGTTTGGAGATGGAAAATCGGTGGAAAAACACTATGATGAAACTATACTATAGTCCATGCTGAAAAAAATATATGCCAATTACTATTGTCCCATCCCCATCCCCAGGCGTTTGCGGCCTGGCTAGTAGATGGATTTTTTTTCACTTACTAGATGCCGAATATCAACATCATATCATATCTATAGAATCTACCTATAGTAGTTTTGGATATCATTAAACAAACATATATATATGTATAATAATATCATATACCCTCTGGTTATTTAACATAGCCATGGAAAATGGCCCATTTATAGATGAATTTCCCATTAGAACCTCCATTTATAAGGGATTTTCCATGGCTATGTTAAATAACCAGAGGGTATCTCTATAGATATTTCATCTCCCGGCCTGGCCAGTAGTAGAGCCCCACCACTCTTTCGCCCGTGCCGATTTTGGCCACTTCGAAGGCCAGGACGCTGCTCAGGCCCAACAGCTCCTGCCGAATCCTGCGGAAAATGGCCGTGGGAAGCGCCACGCTTCGGCGTTCAAAAAGACGTAGGAAACAACGGGATGGAGCCCAGCAATGCTGATGTTCATGTGTTTGTTACGATTTAAAACCAGAAATCATGAAGAATCCACCAAAAACCATGAGTAGATGGTTTGTTCAGAAAAGCTCTGTGAATTCGAGATTGGCATTGGAAACATCATTGTTTTTGAGAATAATAATCCATTAGTGGGAAGTAAATAAACTGAAAAAGTGTTCACTGTGCCAGGTTACATGAACAAAGGGTTTTGTGATTCCATCTAATAAAACTGGTGAGCTTCTGCCAAGCGATGTTTCTTGACATAGGGGCATATATCCGCATGAAAAAAATATGATGGGAAATCCTTCATTCGGCAATTTGATCCATGTGAACATCATTCGATACCCATCCTGCGGCCAACGAAAAATCCGTTGGAAGCCACGCTCTCAATGAAGAGAAAAGGCAACACTTCTTACTATTCTAGCAACCTAGCAACACAGACATTACATAGCAATGACAGATCAGATGAACAGATGACATTCATAATGATCGTTCCGAGTTTTCCCAACTTTCTATGAAACAGTTTCATCACCAGCTTAGACACCTGGGACAAAACATCACCACCTTTCTTGGGCGCCAGGGTGATCAGCTTGGGCTTGGGTCTAGGCCGTGGACCGTGGAATAATGTGAAATCCCAAACAGTTCAAGGGCTGGAACGTCCAAAACCCCCTGAAAGCATAAAATGAAGTTCTGTTCAAAAATCATCCAAGTTCACAGAAACTGTTTCTCCATCCATCTGCATATATTTCATTGGTTCATAACCACTCGTCACCCCCCAAAGTCCAGGAGTCAGTAGCGGTGTAGTCCGGCACCCCAAGGGCGGACAACAAACACCTCGCCAGGTTTTCGCCATGGCATCAGGGATTTTGTGCGTTGGATTTTGGGAGGAACACATAGTTCCAGGAAGCTTAGAACCATCAAAATGGACACCCTCTGGTTATTTAACATAGCCATGGTATAGATGGCCCATTTATAAATGGTTTACCTATTAAAAATGGTGGATCTTTCCATGGCTATGTTAGTCATAACCAGAGGGTACCCATCAACAAAAAACATAGGGAAATGATGGAAAACATACAACAATGAGATCGTATGTTAAAATCTCCTGTCCTTTTTGCTGATCAAAATTCTCGGATTTGCATCCCATCATTATTATAATCAGCAAAAAAAATGATCGGAACATGGATGTGTCATGTCAAAAAAAAACATCCTATGAATGTTCATTCACTATTATCCCCATGATGGCATAGAAAGGAATTGTCCATATTATGATAAATTTGCGGGACATGCCAATAATTACTGCTAATATGAATCATGTTAACATATCATGAAGGATAGTGTGATAATTATTGATAATTGATATTATCCATCCATGATGGATGGAAATTATCACATTATTACCCGGTGGTAAACAAACATAGCTATTGAAAATGGCCATTTATAGTTGATTTACCCAGCTACAAAATGGTGATTTTCAACAGCTATGTTAGTTTACCAGAGCGTATCTAATTATCCATACACTCCTTATCGTGAATTGGGTTGGTCTAGCAACATCCCCATTTTTTTGGCGATCCTCCCCGCTCTCGATCAGTGCACTGCACTGTAGCGCTTGCAACCCGATTGTAGTCCTCTCTAGTAAACAAGACTAAGACAGCAGAAAATCCGGATGATGTGGTTTAAGATGGTTTAATAGGGATGATAATGGGATAATGATAGGATAATATTGGGATACTAATAGATATACCGATCTACCCCCCAGTAATTTAACATAGCTATGGAAAATAACAATTGTTAATAGCCAAATCGACTCAAAGAGGTGCCGTGTTCCATAGCTATGTAACAAATTCTATACCATCCCAATATCTGGATGATTTTCTTAGACTAATTGCCCATTGTCCATTCTCATGTTAAAATATGTTAAAATGCCAAAGGATCACCCTTGTTGACCCTTGTTGAGGGTACCCTCCGGCAATCCAAGCAACGGAAGCCACCCCTTACGTCCACATCCATGTATAGATGTTTTTCCATGAAAAGCTGTGACGTTCCATTCCCAAGTCTACCAGAGCGTAGATACGTCCCTGATCTGCAACTGGTCCCATGTTTTGGAAGAACATCTCCGAGGCACAGCATGGTGGCATAGTGGGCGCTAAAATGTGTCAGCCGCAGATCTGGATACTTGACCTCATCCTGGGGCAGAGGCAACCTCAAAATAATCCCTGAATCCAACGTAGGGAAGCCGTAGGGCGGTCTGGGCCTCACGTGCGGTGTTTTGAACCATAGCATGAGATAGGATTTGAATTACCCTCTGGTGAACTAACATAGCAATGGAAAATCACCATTTTTAATGGGAAAATCCACTATTTCTATGGCCATTTTCAATTGCTATGTTAGTTCACCAGAGGGTAGGAGCTATCCACCCTTCCCCTGTTCTCCCCGTGTCCAGCAGCCGCAGGCCCACTTCGTGCAGTAAGGCGCCACCGCATTTGGTGCCTGATTCCCCGAACATCTCTGGCCACGTTCCACTAATTTCAGCTCGATTTGATTGATATGGCCATGAAAAAGTAAGGTTACCAGTAGATTCCGCAAATCCTGGACTAACCAACAGGAGATAGAAAATCATCAGCAAATCAACCTGGATAGTTGCAAATCATCCGCAAATTCAACTGCATCACCACAAAAAAAAATCAGCAGAAACATCAGCAAATCCTAAGGTCCTAAGGGAGGGATTGAAATTGGAATTTCATGGATTTTAGATTGTAAATAGCAATAATTTCTATGATAAAATTCTTTCTAACTTCACCAAAAACTGGCGTCCGCGCCTGCCAACTTGGGCCCAAACTTGACCGCCTCAAGCCAGGCCGCCAACGTCTCCGCCTCCTGTAGGTCGCTGGCGTTCACCGCGCTGCCCGTGGGCGCCTACCATGGCTGCGATGGCTGGGATGGCTGGTGAAGGAGATGCACCTGGCAAAAAAATGGGGACACAGCTGGTTTTAACATGTTTTAACATGTTTTAACATGTTTTGATCCACAAAACTGGTGAACATACTGGTTTGATGGTTGTTTCTCAACCCCTCCGCGAAGCCCATAACACAGAAGCTCCCATGACGCTCCGGCGCCCACCCTTGGGGTCCTGTGCGGCCACTGCGATCTCATCGTAGGTATTCCACCAGTCCTCAGCCAGACCCATGGATCGACAAAACTTTTTGCTGGATCGCCATCCGAGCCATTGGATACATTCGATCTACCCAACCTGGTAATGACTAACAGTTCGCCATGGTTTTGATGGCCCATTTATAGATGGTTTACCTCTTAAAAATGGTGGATCTTTCCATGGCTATGTTAAATAAGCAGATGGTAGCTGGTGTAATCACCAAGCAATGAAAAACTGATGATGTAGATGAACAGCTGTGAACAAAACGGGTGATGGTGAGAATAATGATAGCACTCACCGCAGGGTATCTGCTGGTTCCAATACAAGGGGCATTGAAAGTAAATATGAACAGCAGTAACAGCCAATCAACAACGATGACATCGCAATTGACATATATATATATATATCAACAATGATACAATTGTTAGCCCCAGGTTGGTAAACTCTGTTTTTTTAGGGGCCTAGTACCGAAATAGTGATAAATTATGATAAATTACGATTAAGATTGGTCCCACCTACTAGTAAACTGATAGTTTATTCACCCTGGGCTCAGCCCTGTGCCCCAATTGGCAATAACAACTCCTCAACAGCGCTGATATCAAAACTGAATATAATTGAGATATCAACCAAGATACTAATGTCAACCCTTGCTCAACAAACTCTTTGTCCATCAACCGGAGGTTACCCCAAACGAGTGATAACTGACTATCAACCCTGGGTTAATTTTAGTGTAATGCCCATAAACCCAATGAGACAATGATAAACCATCCCCAATATTTTACCACCAATGGGTAGGATTCAAATGATCCCCCAATGGTAGCTTTGGTGGCTTTAGGACATTGGGTTTTACCACTATATTAACCAATATTGACCAAGTGTGTCAACTTCATCAAGTATTAGCCAATATGAACCAATATCAAGCAATCATAAAACTACCAAAGGGTCATTTGTCAACTATTAGACTAATACTGACAAACTACTCTAAATACTGTACCCTCTGGTAATTTAACATAGCTATTGAAAACGGCCATTTATAGTGAGTTTTCCCATTAAAAATGGTGATTTTCCATAGTTACGTTAGTTTACCAGAGGGTAAATCACTATAAATTACGAATCCATTCGTGCACAAAAAAACCCTCGCACTGGTTCACTGCCCAGCATCTGCCAAGGGAGCTGCTGTCCCATCCTCGGAGATGTTTACTCTGCCTGACGAGGGGCCATCATTCCAATGATGTCACGATGTAAAGTGATTATCAAATTCATCCAGGTTATGTACATTTATTTATTTATTTATCTATTTATTTATGAACATTTATTCGTTGTGTAATCTATATTATATATATATATATGCAAATTTTATATGTAAATACATTATATATATATATACCTATTATACATATATCATGTATACATATTATATATATATGTGCATGTTATATTATATATGTTATGGTTTATTAAATTATTTTATATTAGATTATATTATATGACCTTATATTTTATATATCATTTATATATATATTATGTATTCTATATTACATTATACATATACACCCACTAATATCCATTCAAAATCCTTCTTGGTCCATAGGAATATCGACATCGGTCTGCTTTGATTTGTATTACCGTCCAGGAAATCCACTGAAACAATGGCTTCGTTCAGGTTCGTTCAATGGTAAACTCCGATCATTGGAATACCCCTATAACTATAACTGTGGTTTTATAAGGTTATAAATATATATATATGATGTATGTGTATAATATATATATATATATCCATATACATTTAGTTCAGTGGACTTTCAGGTGGCTTTAAACCATGTTCAAAGCTACCATGAGTTGATTTTCATCTCCACTCTGTCGGACGGTGGGTTTTGGTCAGATGGATGCCGCAACTTGCAGGATGATCTTAACGTTTCAAAAAAACTCAGGTGCTATCCCCAACAGCTTGAAAGTTTCTGCGTTTTTGCTATAAAAATAGTGTTTGTGCCATAAAAACAACGGAACCCTTTGGAATTTCACAAAGCATCTGCACCAGAACCCTCCGGAACCTCACAAGGTCTCTGCACTGGAACCCTCCGGAACCTCACCAAGAATCTTCTCCGCCAAAACCCTCCGGAGCCTCACAAGGTCTCTCTGCATTGGAACCCTCCGGAACCTTCTCCGCCAAAACCCTCCGGAACCTCACGAGGTATCTGCACCAGAACCCTCCGGAACCTTGTCCGGAACCTGGTGTTGAAGCTGCACCGGATCGCACCGGAGCTAATCTGGGCTAAAGACCCCATAGCAAAGTTTTGCTACTGGGGAAAAACTTAAGCATCAAACCAGCCTCTTTTGATCAAAATCCACCATGATTTCTCTGGAAATCTCTGACGATCCATACGATGCCAATCCACCGGCCACACCTAAGAGCTGCGCCATCCGACTCCGAAACGCTTTGGTCTCGGAGGCCTTCCTTGGGGGATGACGGGGTTGGCCTGCTGCAGTCCCAATGTTACAGGGATATATATATAGAGAGAGAGATAGATAGATAGATAGATAGATAGATAGATAGATGGATAGATAGATAGATAGGTGGATAGGTAGATAGGTAGATAGATAAATATATATATATATCAATGGAATAAATATGGAATAAACATGGGTTGGGCTTGATGCATTTGGAGATGGATTGAAACTTATGATTGTTCATTTCCGCGAGGGTCAACAATGACAAACATGCATAAACATGAACATATATGTATGTGTAAATATATATCTGGGTATGTATGTATGTATGTGTGTAGGTGTGTATGTATGTATGTATGTATGTATGTATGTATGTATGTATGTATGTATGTATGTATGTATGTATGTATGTATGTATGTATGTATGTATGCATGCATATGTATATGTATATGTATATGTATATGTA